>VFIW01000070.1:184217-257426 GCA_006386115.1 Globisporangium splendens | reverse complement strand
CTCAAGTCGTTCTTCTCTCCCTCCAAGTCGGGAGATCGCTTCCTCGTCGCACAAGCGTGTGTGCCGTGTTTTGGGGACTGTTGTGAACAGCGCCCCATTACATGTGCTAAATAAGATTTGGCTCTGTTGGTTCGCTATTTATATGTGAATGCAACCAACGCGACGGATTACCAAGATGCTTCTCTGTTGAGTATCATGTGGTATATCTTCGGTCGAGCGTCGGATCTAAGTTTACTACAAAAGTAGAGTGTGTCAGTGTGCTCTGGCAACGAGTTTTTCGTTCGCCTTGTGCGCATCAAGACGTCCGAGCAGCAGGGATTTACGCTTCATTCGGATGCCGACATCAGGACTTGCCCAATTCTGGCGGTGGCGACTGCCCTTGCGATGCAGACGGCGCCATGTGTGCAGCTCCTTGAGCACGTTCGCCCCACAGCGACAAAGCTGGATGTGAACGCGGTTGAGTCTCTCCCTCTCGTGGAGCTGTTGCTTCAAGCAGAGCAATCTGTACCTGAACTTATCGACACGTCGAAGCCAAGCTCTTCTCGGGCGGACACGGCGCCTGGGATTCACAATCAAGTGAACCGCCTCCTCAACTGCATCCGTGAGCCAGCAGGGGTCCACGTTCCGCTCTCATCTCACTCGTTCTGGCGCGGAGGGGCTCAACACGCGAACGGCGACTCTCAGTTGAGCATCCAGCGGATCGTGGACCGCGGCGGCTGGAACTTGTCTGCCACTCACAAAATCTTTACCTACGTCTTCAACACGACCCAGGAGGACCAGCGCGTTTCGGAAGTCTTGAGTGGGTGGGGTTCGAGCGCAAATGTCCCGCTCGATCGGCTGGACATGCTGGACGACCGGACCGCTGCTCGTGTACGCGCCTTCCAAACGATCCTGTTCAACACCTGCTCCGGAATGCAGGATACCCGGTTGAGCATGTGCCCGCGCGCCTTGGATGCGTGCACCTCGCGGCTCATTCGCGCTCTCCCTCAGTTACGCGAACTGAATGGCAACGCGCCGATCGTTCGCTGTGTCGATGCGTGTGCGGAGCAAGTTGGTGTGCGTCGTGACGAGCTGCTACGTTGAGGGTTGGCACTGGAGGAAGCCTGGAAGAACAAGAGGCCACAAGACGCAGAAGAAAAACCAGCAGCAGAAGCAGGTGCAACGATCCAAGGTGCTCTCATTCGAGAGTTACTCGAAACTAACCGACTCCTCGTGAATCGCCTTGAAGTGCTTGAGGCTAAGATCAATCCTGCACAAGCTCAAGCATCGCGAACTGAAGTGCCTACCCCAGTGTGTGCAGCGGCCACGGTTCTAAGGAGGAAAGCGCCACCAACTCATCTCTCGTCGATTTGGTTCGATTGGTATGCTGGCGAGCCACAACTGTGGGATTCGAAGGACAGGAAGAAGCGCTCGGAGGCAAACCATATCGTTGCGTTCATGAAGGTCTTCTTGCACGGCGACTTCGCACTCGATCCTCGCATGGTCGACTATCGTGACCATGTCATGGCGATCGACAACGACGCTGAGCGAGAGATGCTCGTCTTTCTCGCCTCGCAGGGGATTCTTGCGAAAGGGGCCAGCTCAGTGCTAAAGCATCTACGCGCGCTTCACAGCGACGGCAAGCTCGACGGCTATGTTCGCAAATACAAAGCTCGCGTTGCTATTGGAAGCGTCGTCGACCCAGCTCCAAGATCTGCACAAGACATTTTGCCCATCAGGAATGGTGAATATTCGGTTTGTTGCAGACGCTCAGGTTAGCACCTCTTGTACCACACAGCATCGAACACAAAGTTTAACCTCCTTGCGGAACGATAACGCTAACCTCGTAGCTGTGTGGTCGGAGAGGTGCCTAATCGCCACACTGTAATTGCCGGTAATCTAGGGCATGCACTAAACGTTAAATCATTGTGCCCATGGCTGGAATTGAACCAGCACCCAAGGACCATCAAGTCCCTCGCACTGGCGTTGAGTCACTTGGGCGGTAATCGCGTATATGCATAGTTACACACGAACGCAAATATAGGTACGAACCATGGGCTTGAGAACGAAGTACACATTGTTGATGGGTGCCTCTTGACGCACGGGAATCATACAGCCAGGGGGAAATTGAGCCCCCGCACGTGGGCGAAGCCCTGTGCCCAATCCGTTGGTGGCAGTTAGTGTCTTGGTCGGTTGACTTGGGCGCCAGAAGGATAAAAGATAGAATAAGCAACTGAGAGGGCAGTCGGCAGTCTCTTTCGAAAGAGAGAGACTGACAGTCACAGAGTGAGTCTGGTATATACAGTTGTTTCTTTGTAAGAGTGTAAAGGGCTATACCTAGCCGTTGCATGAAGGTGGATCTGTTCTCAGATCCAGTGTGCCACACACCACCTTCTGTGTGCATTGTGGAGAGACAAACAACAAAGGGATTACAGTAATACAGTCCCCACATGCATGTGTGACGTCATCCCATGACGTCACGAGCGCTCTCTGTGCTGATCAGTGCAGAATGTTGTTCACATGTACTAATCAGTACAGAGCGATGACATCCATGTACTAATCAAGTACTGAGTGATGGTTCCTACTTGGGAAACTGCACTGGTGATGAGACCGACGTGTGTCTGCCACCTGAAGTGAGTGGCTGTAGCCAATCACTTTGCAGGGAATTTTCCACAGGACTTCAAGTTCAAGCTTCTCGAAGATCTCGTGGGTTCAACCTCAGTGTACCCAAGGTTTTATATATCAGATTCATAGGTTTTATTGTGCATGTTTAGGTTTTAGTTATAAAACCTCTAGGAGCCCTTGTGGTTCATTTACAAGTAGCGACAGGAACCATAAGCATTTCAATTCAGTTGCAATTTTACCCTCAAGTACTCAAGTCGTTCTTCTCTCCCTCCAAGTCGGGAGATCGCTTCCTCGTCGCACAAGCGTGTGTGCCGTGTTTTGGGGACTGTTGTGAACAGCGCCCCATTACATGTGCTAAATAAGATTTGGCTCTGTTGGTTCGCTATTTATATGTGAATGCAACCAACGCGACGGATTACCAAGATGCTTCTCTGTTGAGTATCATGTGGTATATCTTCGGTCGAGCGTCGGATCTAAGTTTACTACAAAAGTAGAGTGTGTCAGTGTGCTCTGGCAACGAGTTTTTCGTTCGCCTTGTGCGCATCAAGACGTCCGAGCAGCAGGGATTTACGCTTCATTCGGATGCCGACATCAGGACTTGCCCAATTCTGGCGGTGGCGACTGCCCTTGCGATGCAGACGGCGCCATGTGTGCAGCTCCTTGAGCACGTTCGCCCCACAGCGACAAAGCTGGATGTGAACGCGGTTGAGTCTCTCCCTCTCGTGGAGCTGTTGCTTCAAGCAGAGCAATCTGTACCTGAACTTATCGACACGTCGAAGCCAAGCTCTTCTCGGGCGGACACGGCGCCTGGGATTCACAATCAAGTGAACCGCCTCCTCAACTGCATCCGTGAGCCAGCAGGGGTCCACGTTCCGCTCTCATCTCACTCGTTCTGGCGCGGAGGGGCTCAACACGCGAACGGCGACTCTCAGTTGAGCATCCAGCGGATCGTGGACCGCGGCGGCTGGAACTTGTCTGCCACTCACAAAATCTTTACCTACGTCTTCAACACGACCCAGGAGGACCAGCGCGTTTCGGAAGTCTTGAGTGGGTGGGGTTCGAGCGCAAATGTCCCGCTCGATCGGCTGGACATGCTGGACGACCGGACCGCTGCTCGTGTACGCGCCTTCCAAACGATCCTGTTCAACACCTGCTCCGGAATGCAGGATACCCGGTTGAGCATGTGCCCGCGCGCCTTGGATGCGTGCACCTCGCGGCTCATTCGCGCTCTCCCTCAGTTACGCGAACTGAATGGCAACGCGCCGATCGTTCGCTGTGTCGATGCGTGTGCGGAGCAAGTTGGTGTGCGTCGTGACGAGCTGCTACGTTGAGGGTTGGCACTGGAGGAAGCCTGGAAGAACAAGAGGCCACAAGACGCAGAAGAAAAACCAGCAGCAGAAGCAGGTGCAACGATCCAAGGTGCTCTCATTCGAGAGTTACTCGAAACTAACCGACTCCTCGTGAATCGCCTTGAAGTGCTTGAGGCTAAGATCAATCCTGCACAAGCTCAAGCATCGCGAACTGAAGTGCCTACCCCAGTGTGTGCAGCGGCCACGGTTCTAAGGAGGAAAGCGCCACCAACTCATCTCTCGTCGATTTGGTTCGATTGGTATGCTGGCGAGCCACAACTGTGGGATTCGAAGGACAGGAAGAAGCGCTCGGAGGCAAACCATATCGTTGCGTTCATGAAGGTCTTCTTGCACGGCGACTTCGCACTCGATCCTCGCATGGTCGACTATCGTGACCATGTCATGGCGATCGACAACGACGCTGAGCGAGAGATGCTCGTCTTTCTCGCCTCGCAGGGGATTCTTGCGAAAGGGGCCAGCTCAGTGCTAAAGCATCTACGCGCGCTTCACAGCGACGGCAAGCTCGACGGCTATGTTCGCAAATACAAAGCTCGCGTTGCTATTGGAAGCGTCGTCGACCCAGCTCCAAGATCTGCACAAGACATTTTGCCCATCAGGAATGGTGAATATTCGGTTTGTTGCAGACGCTCAGGTTAGCACCTCTTGTACCACACAGCATCGAACACAAAGTTTAACCTCCTTGCGGAACGATAACGCTAACCTCGTAGCTGTGTGGTCGGAGAGGTGCCTAATCGCCACACTGTAATTGCCGGTAATCTAGGGCATGCACTAAACGTTAAATCATTGTGCCCATGGCTGGAATTGAACCAGCACCCAAGGACCATCAAGTCCCTCGCACTGGCGTTGAGTCACTTGGGCGGTAATCGCGTATATGCATAGTTACACACGAACGCAAATATAGGTACGAACCATGGGCTTGAGAACGAAGTACACATTGTTGATGGGTGCCTCTTGACGCACGGGAATCATACAGCCAGGGGGAAATTGAGCCCCCGCACGTGGGCGAAGCCCTGTGCCCAATCCGTTGGTGGCAGTTAGTGTCTTGGTCGGTTGACTTGGGCGCCAGAAGGATAAAAGATAGAATAAGCAACTGAGAGGGCAGTCGGCAGTCTCTTTCGAAAGAGAGAGACTGACAGTCACAGAGTGAGTCTGGTATATACAGTTGTTTCTTTGTAAGAGTGTAAAGGGCTATACCTAGCCGTTGCATGAAGGTGGATCTGTTCTCAGATCCAGTGTGCCACACACCACCTTCTGTGTGCATTGTGGAGAGACAAACAACAAAGGGATTACAGTAATACAGTCCCCACATGCATGTGTGACGTCATCCCATGACGTCACGAGCGCTCTCTGTGCTGATCAGTGCAGAATGTTGTTCACATGTACTAATCAGTACAGAGTGATGACATTCATGTACTAATCAAGTACTGAGTGATGGTTCCTACTTGGGAAACTGCACTGGTGATGAGACCGACGTGTGTCTGCCACCTGAAGTGAGTGGCTGTAGCCAATCACTTTGCAGGGAATTTTCCACGGGACTTCAAGTTCAAGCTTCTCGAAGATCTCGTGGGTTCAACCTCAGTGTACCCAAGGTTTTATATATCAGATTCATAGGTTTTATTGTGCATGTTTAGGTTTTATTTATAAAACCTCTAGGATCCGTTGGGGTTCATTTGTAAGTAGCGACAGGAACCATAACCTTTTCAATTCAGTTGCAATTTTACCCTCAAGTACTCAAGTCGTCTTCTCTCCCTCCAAGTCGGGAGACGCTTCCTCTGGCACAAGCGTGTGTGCCGTGTTTAAGGGACTGTTTGGAACAGCGCCCTTTTACAACTATGATACCTACACTTTAATTCTCGCAAACGGAAATCAACTTGCTTCTTGATAAACTCGTGCTTCTAACTCAACATACGCTTCCCAGTGTGTGACTGCAGAACGGTGCTGTGATTTTCCATGGAGGATTGAACCCAGCGTGGTGTAACTCTGTCGACCAACTTTGCACCCTTGTCATCAGCGGTTAGAGCCCTGTGTGCTCAGCAGACAAATTGTGACACGTCGGAGAGAAGGCGAGCCAAATTTGAGACCGACTCCTCTTAGACGATCAAATTCATTCAACGGCTTTGGGTAAACCCATTCGATCCATTCACTAAGCAGACGACAACGACCTGACATTGCTGCTGGATTGACGCGCTTTAGATCCGAGTTTCTGCGGTCTGACAAAGCCAAAGCGCCACGTGGAGCAGACAGAATGTCCTCTCGCTTTTTCCACCAGTATATTGCCTTGTTGAGGTTGGCGTTCCTTGTGGACGAATTGAATACTCTCGGAAATTCGTCCGTCGTTTTAGCGAACAAGTGCTTTTGCCGTCGCTCTATTCCATCTCGATCATCCACGGTACAGCCTTATTGCGTTGTTGAAGTGTGCTGACGTGATGCGACGATCTGGTGGCATTTGCAAATGGATCGTGCGGTGTCACCTCTGTAGTAGACGACGCTGCTTCAGCATTGTCTTCGGTCTCGACTCTCTGCCAGCGGTTTGACGACCAAGCGCTTGGACGATCGGTGATACCGATGCCATCGTTGGACACTGGTCGGCGTCACAGTGTGGGTGTAAAATGTATTGTCCATAACCTTCGGCACCGACTGGAGTCCTGCAAAACGGATGCTTGTGCACACAGCATTGAGTCCACATATGAACAGAGTCAACATCCATTCCGCACCCCCGCACGGAGACTGCAAGCTGGCTGGTGAGTTCATCTTGTAAACGTGGCATGCACTGCGAGTGAGAGGAGAGGAAGGGAAATTGGAATGCAAGGCGGCTTTGCGTGAAAGGTCGCTTGCAAGACAGAGCCAAGCAAAGATCAATCTAGAAGGAGAAACGCGTTGCATAAATAGGACAACGCAAACTGAGGCAGAAACACATTTTTTGCATTCACTGTAGACGCAAATTTTAGAAAATGAGCCAGCACATCAGCAGACAAGACCACACCAGTTATTTGTGTCGATTCACATTTTTGTTGTTTTGGTGTAATTTCTCTGCGATCGTTCTGTTGTTGGTCCATTTCCAATCAAACCGAGTTTTAACCACTGTCATGTGAAGTTGGCGTTTGATCAGATAATTTGCTCACACTAATTCTGAACTGAGACTGATTTTAAACTTGAAACTGAGTGAGCTCACCAAAATTAGTATCACTGATTTGCAGTGTCACCACTTTGGAATTCACACCGACTTTCCCTATAGACTAATTGCGGTTTCCACTGTAGTTTGAAGTAGATTTGCACGTCCAACTCCTTATTGAGTACTTGTGCGATTTTTGGCAGCAAGATACGGATCAATCCTGCATCCAAATTTGTACCAAGCCGTGCATTATAGCTTACGAGGAGTTGCTTATTTTGACAGTGCCCCCGCTGTTTAGTCGGCCACTCCGTTTTCATGGTTGTCTTGGGTAGTCATTTGGATAGTGAACCGTGTCTGTTTGTCACATGTGCAAAAGTATCCGAAGGATCTTGAGCAAATCTGTTGTTGGGTTGTTCAGTCCAGATGGGTTGGCGCACGGCTCAGAGGGCACACACGGCTACTGCGCAGTCAATTCTGTCGAACAAAAGTTACGTATGCAATTTACTTTGAGCTACCAGCACTGCTGTGCGAAACGAGATGTAGCCCTGTAATTTTCATGATCTATGGAGTCTCTGCAGCTTGGTTTCTACACATAAAACGAGCGCTCCACGAAATCAAAGGTGCAGGAGCCTCAGCCGAGGGTGGAACAGCATCTCAGGCAAATCCCGACGAACTCTCAGCAACACATTGCTGAAACTCGCTTCAACGTCTTTCTCTTCCCAATCCGCACACCGCGATTCTTTTGAGTGTCTATCCCACGGGAGCTAATCATTCTGGCACTGCGCTTGGAGAAAGGCATCAACTCGCGTTTACTGAGCTGTCGCATGCAGCAGACTCTGCCACTTGGGCCATAATCACGCGATCTCCTGCCCAGGCACTCGCTTCCTTAGTTATCTAGTTCGCGCTCTTCGCGCTGTTCATTTTCCAATCTTCCGCCTACTTCACAAGCGCGCCAGCCAACTGTCTTCTCAGCACCATGAAGCTCACATCGATCGTTCTCTCGTGCGCCGCGTTGGCGTGCTCCGTGTTGTCGGCGAACGCCCAAGACAAGCCTCTGCCATGGGATGGTCGAGGTGAAGACTTGACTGTTAAGACGCTCACCTCGAAGTACATGACGCACATCCTCACGATGCGCAAGAACTCGACGACTGCCGACCCAGCGAAGTACGTCTCGATCAACCAGAAGGGCCGTTCGCCAGCGTACAACGACGACACGGGCGTGATCAACATCGCCGTCGACAAGGATGCGGTCTTCAAGACGCAGAACAACTTCCGTCGCTCGGAATTGGTGCAAATGATCGAGGCCAACACCGCCGGCAAGACGTTCTTCCGCGCGAGCGTCAAGAAGGACGAAGCGTTCCTCAACAAGTACCAGTGGCAGATCATCTTCCCGGAGACGCACATCTTCGAGATCCGCATCGACGCTGCCATGAACCCACCAAAGATTATCTACCTGAACAACGGCACGTGGGACGCCAAGTGGGAAACCGAGTTCCAGACTAAGACGTGGTACAACTTCGGTATCGCGGTCAGCAAGCCTGCGTCCGGCTCGGGCTCCCACCTCGAGTTCTACACGAGCGAGGGCAACGCCGAGCTCAAGTTGGCCGCGACCCACACGACCGTGACCGAGTTCCCAAGCAACTACGAGTTCCACTACGGTATGCTCACGCTCTCGGACGATGGCAGCGACCCTGTGATGGCTGCCAAGCAAGATATCTTGAGCTTCAACGGCGTGTCCGTCGAAAAGAGCGTTTCGGTTGGCGGTAGTGCTGCTTCTGCTGCTGGTGATGATTCGGCGACTGGTGATGATGCGTCTGCTGCTGATGACAGTGCTGCGTCGGCCAGTGCTCCAGCTCCTGCGTCGACTCCAGCGACCACCCCAAAGGCGTGCAAGAAGAAGAACTAGAGTGATGCATTCGGAAATTTGACGACGACTGGCTTCTCTGTGTTTCATCTTGACGAATAAGTCAGGTGACGGCGAGCTATATTGATGTTTTTCGCTCCAAAAAGCTAAATCTTATTTCCATGAGCAAGGCATGGTCATTTACACTGTGACTCACCCAACGGCGAATAAGCATGCATATGTCGTTGCCGGTGTTGTAATGCTAATCCATTAGATTTGGGTCCACGGCTGCCGTTTTCAATGAGGATAGCGTAGGACTCGATCTACGCACTGATATCCTCTCACTTCATTTCCGTTGAAGCGTTCAGCACAAGCCCTGAAAGCACACCACGCGGGTTCCGCAACAGATTCCCAGGCGTGTCAAACTCGACCACCTGGCCGTCACTCAGCACCAAAATGCGATCCGAGTCCAGGACCGTGGCCAGACGATGCGCGATCGTCAACAGCGTCACGTGCTTGAGCTCGCGGGAGATCATGGTCGAAACTTTGGTCTCCGTGGCATGGTCCATCGCCGCAGTGGCTTCGTCCATGATCACGATCGACGATCGCTTCAGCAATGCGCGCGCCATGCACATCATCTGCCGCTCGCCGACGCTGAAGTTCTCGCCGTTCGCACTCAATTGAATCGCGAGCACCGAAGCATCTGGGTGATTGAGTGTCACAGCAATGTCAGATGGTGATAACGATGCTGTTGGATACGATGCTGACGGTACGCATCCCCGCAGTTTCGCCAGCAACTCCACATGGTTCAACATGTCGATGATCGCGTCGTCCTCGAAGTCTCCAAATGGGTCCACGAAATCACGCAGCGTTCCCTCAAGCAATACTGGAGACTGCGGGATGATCGACATGCGGGACCGCAAAACATGCAGCGGCAACATTGCAATATCGACGCCATCGATAAGAATGCGGCCAGACATGAGCTCGTTCATGCGGAACAGTGCCATCGTCAGACTCGACTTGCCTGCGCCGGTGCGGCCAACAATCCCGATCTTCTCGTGGCTCTTTATCTCAAAAGATACATTCTTGAGCACGAGTGGATCGTGTGGCTTGTAGTTGAACGACACATTCTCAAAGCTGATTTCGCCCCGCACTGGCCAACAAGACTGCGGCTCAATCTCAAGCCACGATGGTGATATGCTGGTGGTGGTGTTCGATGCCGTACCTTCCTCAGGAAGAACGCTGTATTCCAGAACGCGCTCGACGCTCACCATATCGTTCTCCGCATCCGACCACGCTTTTGTCAGCGTCATGAGCGACGCGTCAATACTAAGCGCGTACGAAAACACAAGACCGACGACCCCCGGTGGAAACATCTCACGGAATAAAAGTAGCGACCCCACGGTGATCACGAGAATCCCGCATCCGAGAAGTTGCAGTCGGACTACAAACCATTGAATTAGCACGATTTCGGTGTCCCACAGCGCATTGTCTAGATCCAGAAGTCGGTTATTTTCGTTCACAGCGTGCACAATGTACATGCCACCAAACGAACGAAGAATAGTCACGCCATGCTCACTCTGTGCGATGTGACTCAGCATCGGCGACAAGATCACCTTGAGCAGCCGAAGGATGTTGCAATACGCTCTTGCATACCCCTGCGCGAGGTGGACGTACACAAACACGACGGGCAAGAACAGAACCCCAAAGTACTGGATGAAGATCCCCGTAGTGATCAGTGCACCTACGGTCGCAAACACTGAGCTCAGGTACACCCCGACTGCCTTCGGTAACGACTTGTCGACGATCGACATGTCGCCTGCGTATCGATTGATGATGCGTCCGATCGGATTGGCGTCGAAAAAGCGCAGCGGAGAACGAAGCAACCCCTCACTCATGGACGCAAACAAGTACCTGGATGCTTGGAGACCCATTGACGTCACGATGACGCCTCGTACGAGCACCATTGTAGCACCAGCAGCTGCTAAACCAGCGTACGTCTCGATAAAGTAGTTCAAGTTGGCTTCTTGGAAACCGTTGTTGCCTTGGCGCCTTCCTGTCCAATGGCTCAGCCAAAAATCACTCGCCACTTGGAACCCCTGCCAAAGCAACTGCGAAAGCAGGAGAATCGCCACCATGCGCACGCCGCCAATTGCATTCAGGTATCGCCACCACACGGCGCTCGACACTTTGCCTTCCTCGCGGTGCTCTTTGTGGATGAGCACGCCGCCACCATGTTGAGTCTTGGGTTTTGAACTTGGTTTCGCTATATCAATAGTTTCACTGGTCAAGCTCGACAATGCCAACATGGCACGCCGTTTGCCACTACCGTCGACTCGGGTATTTTCCTTCATCGCACCATTCTCCAGTCCAATGCGATACGACACGGCAGAAGACGCGATGATCTCCGGGTTGTGCGTCACCAAGAAGATCGTCTTGTCGGACAACAATCCGCAAATGCACTTCTCAAAGATCGCCTTCTGCACCACCGTGTCCACGGCAGCCAGCGGAGAATCCAGAATGTAAACGTCGGCATCAGCGTAGCAAGCGCGCGCTAGGCTCACGCGTGCTTTCTGGCCGCCAGAGAGGTTCACGCCTTTCTCGCCGATCTCCGTGGCATCCCCCGATGGAAACTGCTCAAGGTCGTCGCGCAGGCAGCACGCATCCAGTACGGCATTGTACCGCTCGGCGTCAAACGCAGTCCCGAACAAGATGTTGTCTCGGATCGACATGTTCTGGATCCACGGCTGTTGGGAGTAGTACGCGACTCGACCACGAACCTCGACCGTCCCGTGCATTTTGTTCATCTCCCCGAGCAAAGCCGAGCACAACGACGACTTGCCTGCACCGACACCGCCGTAGATCACCACCAAGTCACCTGACTTGACTCGAAACTCGATATCTGTGAGCACAAAACCAGCACACTCGAACAGCTCTGAGCTCGCAGACGACCACGCGAACTGTCCCTTCGTCACCTCGACAGCAAACGATCCTGGTGACGGATCGTATTCGCATCGAATAACGTTGTTGATGTCAACTTCTGGAGACTTCAGGAAACGATCTAAACGAGCGATGGACACCCGCGACTGGATCAGCAACTGGATCGTAGCAGGCAAGTCGCGCAGTGGGTCGCGCAAAGCGTTGAACAGCGCCATCGCTGTAAACACCTTGGCAGCCGTCAACGTCTGCTTCAGCACCAGTGCGTATACTGCGAAAGTCACCGTGGACACCACGAGGGGTGAGCTCCAGAGCACAAAGGTGCTGACGGCGCCAGCGTACGAGTACGCAGCGAGTTTCTCTAGCTCCAGTGTACGTTCCGCGAGCAGCTTGGTCTTAAACCGATCTTCCCACGCGTTGAACTTGACGATCTGGATCACACCGAAGAGCTCTTTCACGATTTTCATGCGCTGGTCCTTGATCTTCATCCATTTGCTGTAAGATTGCGCCATGACTTTCGAGGCAAAGTAATTAACCAACAGCGTTAGAAGAATCACCGCGACACCTGCGAACGCGGCAGCATCCATCACTGAGTACAACAAAATTGTCTCGACGATGATCTGAAGCGGCAGGATCCAGATACTGTGGATCTTGGTTAATGCTGTGAGTATGTCAGTCGCGTCGGACGTGACGAGGTTGTAGATGTCGACTGGTTTGTGCGAGCGCGGTTTTGTTGGGTGGTCTCCGTTGGCAACTTTCCGCATCGCTTTCTGGAACACCATACTGCGAATTGCGGCGGCGAGGCGAAGCATAATATGATTGATCATATTATTGACCTGAGTCGTCACGAACACGTTGATGAGCCGCATGGTGAAAAACCCACCAAGCCATTTGGCGAGCGTCCACAAGTCCAAGGTCGTAGATCCGTCGCTTCCACTAAATGCGAGGACCACTTGGTGAAGCACAACGGGCGCGAACACCGTGTACGCAACTATAAACAATTGACCCAGGCCACACCACGCCAGTTGGCTCCCGTAGGCAAACAAGACCGCGTGAGCGATGGATCGATTGCATTTCTCATACTGGCGTTTCAAGTTGCTGGTGCATGTGTGCGTCATGTTGGCCGTCTCCAGTGGGAGCAGGTCGTCGATCTCGAGTTTGCGAGTCTGGCACACGTGATACACATCGGTTGCAGACGAAAAGAAAAGCATACCAACGAACGACCGCAAGCCGATTGAGACAGAGGCTGCCGTGCGATCCTCACTATGCTGCTTGTCGACACCCTTGCAGGGAGCAGTCGACCCATAATTCGGTGTGGAGTTGCAATTCAGCGTATCAGTGCCCATGAATGCTCGCCAAAAAAAAGTTGCTCTTTTGCTTCGTTGACGCTTTGACACTCTTTTTCTTGAATGAAGCTTGTCGTGTGAGGATCCGAGCGAGCTCTCCATTGAAGACACCATTCAGCGACCTTCACTCTCGTCTCTTCGAATGGATCGGAGAGTGCTCTCCATTGAAATGCGAATAAGAGACCTTCACTCTCTGCAAGCAAAAAAGTGCTTTTCAACCTGAGTGCGAATGTCGCGCCATCCGTCACTGCAATACACGTCAGACAAAACAACAAGGAAAAAGACCATGCAGGATACACATGCAAGAAACACAAAAGAAGAAGAAGGTAATACAAGGCACATCCACTCACCATGTCCGCGGACGCATCGCTAGACAGCTTCCTCACATTTTTCCTCGATGCACTTAATCGCCCAGCCTAAACAGCACACACAAGCAAACAATACACCAACATACCTTACGCGCATGCGAGAAGGCTTTTCCATCCAGAAAGCACAGCAAACTGTCGATATCTTGTGCTTTTCGCTGTCCTTTGTGTTTGTCTTGAATTTGACGGAGCTCTTTAAATGACACATGTGCAAAATCGAGTTGTACATGCCTAGCAAGCAATGCAGCCACAAAACAGTTTCGGTTTCTTGCCACCTCCATTGCCATCAATGAGATTTCGCTGCTGACCACCGGCTGCTGCTGGTGCATTGGCATCTCCGCATAGCGTCGCATGAAGTGAGACCAGCGTGGTGGTCTCGTTGTACAGTACTTCTTCGGGTACATGCACCTGGTATTTTTGCGTAATGATACCCTGCAACTGGGTCAGCGCCATCGAGTCCATTCCCAATTCTTGCAGCGGCTTGCTTGGATTGACGACACGCTGCTCGACATTGAGCAACTGCGCGAGTTCGGCGAGCAAATAGTCGTACACTCGGTCCGGAGCTTCGCCAGTAATCACGGTCGGTAGCCCTGTTTCTTTGTTAGCTGCTCTTGGATGCGGTGCCGCAGTGCTCTGCCCTTCTGCACTCCCTCCAACGTTTCTGTCCATCTCAACGTCTGCGACTTCGTCAGCGTCCGGTGCATCTCCAATGATGTCTTCATTGCGGTACAATACATCCAGTTGCTTATCCTCGAGTGCCTTCTTGCACCGAGCACGCGAGATCTTCCCACTTGTTGTCTTCGGGATCGAGCGTGGCTTCAGTAGAACGATCAACGTCACCTTGACACCGTGCTCTTTTGCAACCGCACTGCGGATCTTACCACACAAACTCGCTTTGTTCTTGATCTCTGGGTCCCGGAGTTCTGCGATCAATGCGAGCTTCTCTTCGTCTCCATCTCCACTTCCATCCGAGAACGAAAACGCCGCACTGCAACCTGGACGCAGCTCTTTGTGGGACTCGGCGGTCGCCTCGATATCTTGAGGGTAATGGTTTCTTCCTCGAATAATGATCAAATCCTTCATTCGACCACAAATGAAAAGCTCCTGCTGGTAAAGCACACCATAGTCGCCTGTTTTCACGTAAGTGTGCTCACTTGGTTCGCCACCGGCAGAGCGTACTCTCCCATGGAACACTTCGTTCGAGAAATCCTCCATTTCAGGACCAAAATACCCCTGCGCTTTCGATGCACTTGAGATCCAAATCTCTCCGGTCCGACCTTCTGGGTACTCTTCGCCTGTCTCTGCGTCGACAATCCGCAAATCGATTCCATGGTCTTTCCGCGACGGAATACCGCACCCAATCATCTCTTTGACTGGGACATTCTTCTCCTTCGTCACTCGAAATTGGTTCTCGCGCTCTAACGCAACCTTGTCGACCCACACCCGCTGCTGGCCGCTGCCACACACATACACAGTGTGCTCGGCAAGACCGTACGTCGGTTTGATCACACCATCGGGGAGGCCATACGGTTTAAACGCTTTGTAGAATCCATCGATCGCCTCGCCCTGAATGGGCTCCGCACCATTGATCATATGGCGGACGCTCGAGAGATCAATTGCAGCATCGCCTTCTAACCGATCCGCCTTCCGCGCGCACAACGAGTAGGCAAAGTTGGGTGCCTGCAAGTGGGTCGCGCGGTGCTTCGAGATCAATCGAATCCAGAGCGCTGGATCGCGAATAAAGCTAAACGGCGACATGTACACGCCGGTTCCACCATTGAAAATGATGCCCAAGTACGCGCCAATGAGCCCCATGTCGTGATACTGCGGCAGCCATGACACGACGACAGTCTCCTTGCTGGCTTGCAACGCGGAACTGAACGTGCGCAGGTTGTGGTTCAGATTGCCGTGCGTGAGGATCACGCCTTTCGGCGTCGACGTCGACCCGGACGTGTACTGCAGGAACGCAACATCCCTCGCACTTGGCGAGTCCTTCGACGACAACCACAATTTTGCAGCGTCAATGCCCTTGCCATCAACGAGGTCATCGGTAACGGTCCACACAATGTGATCGGGCCATGGCAATTGATCTGAGAACGTGAGCTTCTGCTTGATCGCCGACACTTTCTTGACATGGTAGTAGAGCGACGACGTCAGCGCCACCTGCGCCTGAGAATTCTTGGCCACAGCGACAAACATATTGATATCTTTCTTCATCTTGCGTGGATCTACAGCACGATGTTCCACACAGAGAGTGGGTTTCTACCATGCTCACACATTAGCGTGAGTAATAGCATCAGGCATTTAGATAGTACCTGGTGGATACACTGGCACTGCGACGACGCCGGCTCGAAGGCACGCGAGGAAGGCGACGATAAAGTCCAGTCCAGGAGGGTACACCAGCAGCACACGGTCTCCAGGCTTGATACCTAACCTGATGAGCCCAAATTGCGATCAATACAACAACATATTAGTCCCCGATCCACCAGCATGACGTGCATATAAATACCCAGACGCACCCTTTTGAATGCTGTCGCGGCGTGGCCACCAACAGCGCTGCGAGGTTTTGTACTTTCCGATGCAAATCCTATGTGTTATGAGTCAAAATCGTCACTCGAATAGAGTGAATATACAGCAGGTGCGAAACATCCACACAATCAAAAGCGGGGATCAATTCAAGGAGCTACGTACGCCAGCCGTCAGAGACGCTTGTGCCGATCCATTATCGTCCACAAACGACAGCATGGGCTACAATAAAGCGACGATCAATACGAGAGCACACGCACATCCGCACGAAAAAGACCATTAAACGAGGACCAAATGGAAGGAATGAGTCAGCAAATGCACACTCGCGCACGCACAGAGAGCGCATGTGGGCACACTGACACATAATACGGAATACACACACAGACAGACGCGGCACTCACCCTCGTGGGGCACTCCTTGGCCCATTTCTCCACGCGCTCGAGCAGTTCGGATTCCATTTTCTTCTTCTGCGAGGAAACTCCAGTTGTAAAAATGGCAATGAATGCGAGGTTGCGATGCAGGGGTCGATTCTTCCTCTCTATATTTGAGACTCCCTGTCTAAATTCACAAAAAACGGTAAGACTTGCTGAACAACATTAGGACATGGGATGATATCTGAACCTTCTTTTGAAGCAAATGATGTGGTTGAGGACGTCCTCTGGAACCAGAAGTGCTACTGAACCCACACGACACCCTACGATTCGCAGGACACCATAGTAGGCAACGATGCAGACACAAACGACTAGAAGATAACCATTTTCAGCCAATGCGTGGCCTCATAGACTTCATTTTGAACCAATCGTTCCGCGTGACGTTCAGAAGTCACGAGCGACTCTTCAACCAAAATGCCAATTGCCAATTGCCTCCGCAATGATGCACGCGCCGAAGGATCCGTTCGCGTCGGAGCCGCTGCTCAAGGCCGCGCAACAGCTGCAGGACGCCATCAGGAGCGTGCGGCAGCGCCGCCACTCGCACGCGACGTCGTCATCATCATCGCGCTCGTCCGTGGACAGTGGGTCGGTTCTGGAACATCCACACACTCGTTTGGAATCCGAAAAGGCGCCATCGACGATGTGTATGACGAAAAAGAGAACTTTTGCCAGAATCCCTTTGCCTATGACTGCAAAGATGGATCTCTATTTGTTGGAATTGTCACTCAGCGCGAGGATACCTCCAGGTATGAGCTATCCAATGCAATTCGCTACTGACACCTAATGGTTCATTTCGTATCTTGTCTAACACGACACACTTCGTGCTACGAACTGACAGAGAACACTGGTGAGGAGTCAATTCCAGCACCCTCAGACGGCGAGTTCATTCAAGACACGACGAGAAAAGCGCTTGTGTGGATGCAGCGTGATGGCGAGAACCAGGCGAAAGAGAACCGAGCGATGCAAGAGCGCCTGCACGGCATCATCTTGCTTCTGAATGGCGCGATCCGCGATCTTATGCCAACGAATGCAGCATTGTATCATCACACAGCACAAGTGCGGCAATGGAAGCACCTTTCACTTGATAAAGTGGAAGAGCTCGTCAACGAGTGGGAAGATGTCATCGCGGAATGGAAGTATGCAGCATTCGAGGAGGAAAAGGAGCGCAATGAAGTCTATGGACTCTCCCAAGAGGATTGTGACGCGCGTGCACAGTTGTTCATGCACTCGCATGCGCTGGAGCGAAGTATGTTATGCTCATCTTGAGCGTATGCACTTGCAACACACCATTCGCGAGTGCTAATGCTCATCCCCGAACATTCTTGCGCATATCTGTTTCTTGTAGACGACATGCAGAAGCGAGTTTCAGATCTTACATCCCTGTGCAACCAGCAACAAAGTAAGTCGCGTTTTTGTGAAGCGAATGCATGCACAAAATAACGGACCTCTGACACCGTTTTCAGTGATTTGCGAGGACTAGGCAAGCGCCAGATCACAATCAAAAACAGCAACCACGAGCAAATCAACACCAACGAACACCAACATACCTGAGGACGACACAAACGCGCGTGTCATTGCGGAACGCAGGACCATGGATCTTCAAGCTGGAGCAAAGGAAGCCGAGCTCCATGCGTTGCATTGGCAAATGGCTTACGAAGATCAAAGTGCCTGCTTTCGACAGCTTGACGAGCGCCTTGGAATGTCCATCGAGGAATCACCGAGTATGCACGACGAGTTGCGGCACCAACAACGTGATCTCTCCAAGATGATCCACGTCGACACGCTGAAGATCTATCAACAGAAAATCGCATTCCTTGAAGACCAAGTACACGATGCGAAACAGCAAATCGCATGTGATCACGAAGAGTTTCTGTATGAGCAAACAAAATGGAAGCTTGAGAAGAAGCACCTGGGCAAAGAGGTTGAGGAAATCCAAGACGTGAGCGTCAAAGTGCTGAGACTGCTGCTGATCCGTGAAAAGCTTCTGAAGAAGCAGGAACGTGCTCACGCGAAGCGCGTCGCATCATGGCGTAACCACTGCGGATCTTTGAAGACACTGACCGCCAAGTTGATGCAAGAGTGCACGCTGATCCTGGTAGTGCTCCGGGAACACGCGATTACGATCTCGAATCTCGGCAATAGCAAGTTGACAGCTCAGATTTTCCCAGTGAAGCCTGTGCAGATCAAAAAAATGATCAAGCGGTTGAAGATCATGGATCAGGCACTTGAACAACTCGCAGCTGCCGATGATGCAGAACGGAGCTGCTGCTCACCGTCTGACGAAGCCGATCACTTGCTGAGCGATGATGTAGCCACCTCTGTCAGTGAAGGATAAGCGCATTCAGAAGCACACCTGCAAGATATGAAAAGGCGCTTTGCCGATGCCAGATTCGCTGTGTCCTGCGCACTTTTCTGAGACCGAACACACCTATGTGTGAGCTGCAAATCCTCTTGGCATCAACAAGGCGTTACACTCGTGACAGCCAACCCCAATCTCCCAGCAGGTTGTTGTCGGGGACACTCCGTTGGGTGACCAGCGGGCGGTTTCTCGGTGATCCATCTATTAATATCTGTTCTGTCTTTGTTAAGCCAAGATGCACAGCAAACGCGATTCAAGATCTCGAGACAAAAAGCTAACGATTTGTGCCTTTTAATCCGGCACGCGATCCACCCCCAGTCTTCCAGCAACGGCCACTTCTTTTGGACCATCTAGTCCAGTGTATTGACTTCTCGGGACAGGAGTTTCGTGTCAATCGTCACCGAGTCCCAAGCGATATTTTCGATCTGTTGACTTGGTTTATTATGTGCGCTCCTGTAAGCTCAACTTTCTTCTGCTGCGGTTCGAAAAAAGAGGGGAGAGGAGGAGCGCCGACCGATCCCGCAAAAAGTCACCGAGAAAAAGGTCAACGGAGACCACAGAAAGGCGAGAGCCATCATGATGGTGATGACGGGCAAGTCTCTGACCTTGCCTCGACTCCAATGCCACCTGATCGTCGCGATACAGCACGAATTTGCTTTTCTCATCGTGGATATGTCCAAGGAAAACGGATACAATGCGTCCACAGACACCATGCGGTAAGGATCCATCAAGAACAGCAACTTCCGCACAGTACTGTAGCAGCCTGGGACGCGCTCAACGGCAGACAGCAAGGAAAACAGACGTTGCTCCCATCAGGTGGCTGGATTTAAACGTCAGCAATAGAGATCAGGAGCGAAAGCCACATGCGCCGGGCGTTCCTGACGACGACAGCGAAGGAAGGATATGTGCATGCAGTTGTATACCCACGACGCTCAACCGCTTTCATCGTCAGGAGTTTCAGTAATGGTCATGCGATGGGATAAGATGGATCGAGTCTGTGAAGGTAACTAGGACTGTAAGCTGGTGCTACCCGAAAACAGACGCTCGGATGTGTCCATTCGCGCCATGAAACCAGAGTTAGCGATGCCGCGAACAAGGCAGGGCATCAGCAACCTCTGCCGAAAGAAGAGATCAAAGCCAAAATACATGATCCGTTCAGCCAGTGCAGAGGTGTGAGCTCTGAGCCTCTCTTTCGAAATGCAGCTAGCTCTATGCTGTTAAACTGGATCTACTGTCACGGTGCCAGTTAGTCACTCAGGTGTCGTGCGCGCACTTTCTCATTGTCCGTGATGGCTGTGTGTGTCTCCGATGTGACTTGAGTGACCCTGACTAGCCCAGGTACAGTACGCAGCAGCTCCTGTGGGTGGGTGCGGCTCAGCCAAGTGACTGCAACTGAATAATGGGAGCAACGCTACGACAACGCGGGTGGGTCCTGCGAGACGGGAGCTTGCGTGCGAAGGTGAGCGACATGGCTGGTCTGCGCACCCACACGGGAAAGGGTGTGAACCGAAACCACGATTTGATGGTAGACGATATACGCTTCCGGGTAGTGATCTGCTGATGATGTATACAAACCATCAGCACTATACATCCACACTTTGCTTTTGTATGCTCGAGTGCGACGAAAGACAGTTCAGTATACGCCACACCGGATGTGCAACTGGATCGCCTGGCCCGTTTCTGTGCAATATGCAGTCCACGAGCAAACGGATCCTGAACTCCTCGCCTTTCTCGCCGCGGAGAGAGAGAAAGCGAAAGAGAGACGCTCACCACGTGGTTTACACATCACGCTCCCAGCCTCGCCGCAGTGCAGCCAGCGTTCATTGCCGCCGCCGTAGAGTCAGGTCTGAGGGCAGCGCAGTCGGCAACTTTCGCAGAATCGGCGTCACGTTGGACGCGTCAAAACGCACAGCAAGTCACACGTATCAAAGCATTGAGCAGCTCGGTAGTTCGCCATGGATCCGATGGAACTGCGCTTCCCGCTTGATGAGGGGCTCCTCCCGAAATTGTACCCCGATGCCGGCACGGTGAGCAAGTGGACGCAAGCCGCCAAGACCGAGATCACCAACGTCGTGCTCAACCGCAACTCGTGGTACTACCGCGGCGACGAGCTCAAGAACGCGTTCAAGCTCGCGTACGAAAAAGAATCGCTGAAGGGGTACACGCGCGACGCGCAGCAACAGCAGGGAAAGAAGGAGTTTCTGTGCCAGGGCCACATCCAGTTGCCTCTCGACGACATCTCGTATGGACTCTACAGCGAGACCACGTTTGAACAGCGCTCAGTGCAGGCGCAGTTGTTTCAGGAGCATTTCCTGGACGCTGCGATTCTTCACGTTGCGGAACGCCAGAGCGGCGAAGATACGTTTCTCTTCGCCGGCGTGAAATGGGCAGCGTACAGCTCGTCGGGAGCGAGTGCGGCTCCGCGCGACTACGTGTACTTTGAATACTCGTGCAAGACCAAGGACGCCGACGGTCGAGACGTGATCGTGCAGTACGCCGAGTCACCGAAGCTGTTTCGCCACCAACTCGAAGAGCACGACATGGGACTTGTGCGCAGCAACATGTTCGTGATCAACACGTTCCGCCTTGATGGCGACAACGGCACATTCTGCCAGTCGGCTGGCTCCTTCGAGAACAGCAAGAGCGGGTCTTCGCGTGGCTCGAGCAAGGCCATCGAACACGTCTTCCGCAGTCTCCTCAACTTGGTCGGACTCGCCGACGCGCGAGCAATCATGAACCTCGGCGTGCTCAAGAAAGTGCCCAAGTCGCCAGCGGACAACGACAAGAAGGTGTGCTTTGTGTGCACGAAGAAGTTCAACATGCTGACGCGTGCGCGCCAGACCTGCCGCTCCTGCGGGCGATACACATGTCGCCACTGCATCGTCGGTCTCAAGTTTTTCAACGAGACCAGTTTGTATTCGTCGACATTGCCCGTGACGACGGAGAAGTTCTGTCTGAAATGCATCATGCACTCACGTCAGGAGCGTCAATTTGGTGGCACTCTGTCGTTCTCGGGCAACAACAACGTGATGTCCATGTCCATGTCGTCTGCGTCGGTTAACAGCGACTCGAACACGATCGGCTCGTTCGACGTGGATTACAAGTCGTCTAGTATCACCAGCGAATCCGATGCGTTTGTGCACGACGTGATCGCCAAGTTGGATGCTGGGGGCTCCAGTAGCTTCGACATGAACGACTTGCGTAAGAAGCTGAGCACTGCGGCCGAAACAGACGACGAGATAGCACGCGTGCCGCGCGCGAAAACAGCGTCATCCTCTCGCTTGACATCACCTGTGAACTACCACCTTCTCGATCCGGTGCCAGGTTCTCATGCGCCTACTCAGCGCTCGCATCTACCGACGAGCACTGTGACGCCGCCACCGACGATGGGAGCAGCCCCAGATTTCACTGCGTTCTCGAACATGGCGCAATCGATTGCGGCGCAGAACACGTTGCTCAAGAAGATCCACCAGGAGGGCCAGAAGATGATGGGACGACGCAACACGCGCACGCCGAGCGCCCAGTTCGTGGATTCGCCGCCGATTTCGCCTTGTGGCCGCAAATCGTTCACGGCCGACGCTGATCGATTCGAGATTCTGGAGGCGTAAGAACAATTTCGAGAGAGGCGAGTAGTAGTCTCTCTTCTTTCTTTTTTTATTTGGATGTGGTTGCGAGTGGATAGGTAGTAGTCCTAATTTATTGATTGTGGTGGAAACAATGCAAACGTGACGTGTTTTGGTGAAGTTAGCTGTTGCTGCTGCTGTTCGAGATCTTGTAGAAACGTGCTTTTGTGGCTAAGGCTAGCATGAACTTGAACACGATGTAGGATGACTTGGCCAGGAAGAAACTCAGTCAACTCGAGTCTCCGAGTAGAACTCATGTCGTAGGTTCCTCTTGGCAAAAATTCAACCAAGCTGAATTGCCACGGAATGGGTACCAAAGTACCGTGGTGTCAGCATCGACTGGCGAGGTGGCGACGGTTTCGTTGCCTTCATGCACACTGATGCACAGAGCAAGCCTCGCTGGAGATTCGCACAGGAACACCAAGCGCCATAAACGGCTCGGTGCTTCAAGGGTCGTATCTTGGGGCTGAGAAGGGGCACCAGAACAATTGTACTGTAGAATTTAATACATTACTATTCGCGCGTCATTGGCTTTGGCATCGAGGGATCCAGAATCGCATTTTGCCTCTCGTAGACGTCATCCAATTTGGCATTACAACGCATACGGTTTCTTGAGCGGGTTCAAGCCTGCTCACTTTTTCCTTGTCCGTCATGACGTCTGCCTTCACTTTATAACTTAGTTAGCCTCGTCCACTTTCCTTTTCTCTCTCACCTCCGGCCAGCAAGAGATCCACACATAATCGGCACACACCACACGCTATTCATACACTCGCACTAGTCCCTAGCACGCTGCGTCCGGCAGGATTTCGAACCGATCGTTGCTAGCATCACCCTCCAAGCGCGAGGCTGCTGTGTTGTCCGCACCACCACCGTTCAAAGCGTACACGGGACCAACTGCTTCTACCGCGTGGCGTTGATACGCGTGCAATTTGCGTTGCTCTTGGTGCATACTCTGCAAGATCGCTTCCTGCGCGGCGATCGATTGCGAGAGTTTGCTGAACGACTCGGCGACGGGGAAGGCTTCGGACACATATTGGGCTCCTCCTCGTCCACTTCCGTGACCTGCGTCTCGGTATAAACGGGCTGGTGGCGGCGACGGCGCCGACGACCTTGCGCCATGCTGAGCCATAAACGCCATCACGGGGGAGATGCTCAAGTTGCTTTGCTTTGGCGACAGAAGATACGCTCGCATGGTTCCGTTGGTGGTGGTGTGGCGCTGTGGAGGCGCGGCGTAGCTCTTATGATACAGCGCTTCGTTGCACTCGCTGTCGTTGTCGCTGAGACCGTGGAGATCAGAAAAGCCCGTTTCGAACGCGACGTCGTCGAAAGACGACTGGTTGGTCTGGCTACTTCCCACCGAGACGATCGAGTTGACAAACTGCATGATTCCGCCGCCACCCTCGGGCCGATGCTCCCGTGATCGTCGCACACATGGCAAACAGAATTTGTCTTCGACCACAAGCGACCCCACGACGGCGGCAGGCAACGAAGATGACGAAGGCAGCAAACGCTCTTCGTTGATAAATTTGAGCTTAACCGTGCAGTTCTTGCACGCGTTGTGGCCACACACGCGGCAATGCTGACGCGTGCGCAGCATACTAAACTTCTTCTTGCATAGATAGCAGCACTTGGCGGTCGTCGAGACGGCGTTGGCGACCCCAAGACTCGAGATCGCGCGCGCGTCCGCGACGCCGACGACGTTGTTCAGACTCGCGAACGCCTGCAGCACCGATTTCATGCCGACCCACGAGGGGATCTCTTCGTTCGCGACCAGCGTCCCCGCGCACTGGACATGCGTGCCTTCTGGATCTGCTCGGAACGTCGTGATTCTGTGGCTCTTGCCTCTCGCGAACATCGCGGGCAATCCGGAATCCTGCAACTGGCTGGACGTCAAGTCGGGACACGTCGTGTACTGCACGAGCACGGTGCGACCATCGGCGTCGCGCATGGTGCACGAACACTCAAAGTACACAAAGTCGGAATGCACGCTCACGCCCGGCGGCGACCGCATGGCCACCCACTTGACGCCCGAGAACTGGAACGCGTCCTCGATCGACTGCGTGCCATCCACAAGCAGCACGGCGGCGTCGAGAAAGTCCTCGTCGTCCAGGAACGCGTTCACGCTGCGCTGCGCGAGCGTCGTCTCGCAGTAGAGCCCGTACGACACGTCCTCGAGGTACATTTTGAGGATGCCCTGTGCGTAAAACTCCTTGCGGCGCGCAGCCTCGGCCGTGTTGATGAAGCCCTCGAGACCCTTCTTGTTGTAGATGAGCTTGTACGCGTACTTGGGCTCCTGGCCGCGGTAGTACCACGACTCGCGGTCCGCGAGGAGCTGCGCGATCTCGTGCTGCGCCGCGCGCGTCCACTGCTCGAGCGTGTGGCGGTCCACCTGCAGAGTCGGCAGTTGGGTCGCGTCCAGTGGGAAGCGCGGCTCCATTCTCTCTGCGAGCGTGTCGTCGATGTGAGCAGCTCCGGAGACCAACCGCAATCGGGAAATGGCGTCAAGCGGGCAGACGGCAATGGCGGAGGCGCCCTCACTCTGCACGGTACATAGGGAGGAAGGTCCGCATTGCATCAACTTCCACGTTGAAGAAGATTCGCGCGTCTGGTTGCAGTGCGCGGTGCAGGCGCCACGACGCGCCTCGCATCTTGAGGAACACGCCAGTTGACAAACGTACAGTGGGATGGCTGGCAAAGACAGGCGGTACCGCACATACCGACACATGAATAGAGCACAACTGTCGTGTAACTATGGTCGTATTTATTTAAACAGTTGTTTGGTAGTGCACATATTATGATTTGCATTCTTTGAAAGTATCATGCATTCGATTATTCGTTTGTGCAGATAATGTTGTAATGCCAACGTCTCCACGTTTTATAAAGATGGACCGAGTTTTCTGATTTTCCACTCACCCAGCTGGCGAGGCAAGTGGCGGGGCAATCGCCTCTCTCATTGTGCTTTTCATGTGTCCGGGGATACAATCGTCATCAGCTCTGTGTCATTATGCCTTTTACAATGCATTCTCTGTCATCAAAAAACGGCCAACTCGGATGAAAATGATAGAGGAAATGGAATGGACGGACCTGTGATGCCTGCTCGTGCTCGGAAAGTCTCAATCTTCCATTTCGCAAAACTGAGATTGCACTGGTGCTAGTCCCATTGAAATTAAACTCCAGCAACTAAAGTGCGTGCAATGTCCACATATATTAACCCGTCGGAGAGGAGCAACGAAGATGAGGCGAGCGCGTGACTGCGGTCACTTGACTGATGGTATCAACGCACTGCAATCAGTCTGTCGGAGATACTCCGAGCAAGAATATGGACATTTGTGCGCATCAGAGAGTGCAATGTGCGAATCTTGAGATTCATGGACGGATGCCAATTTTAAAGAAGTGCTCTGCTTTCTCGTCCATACACGCACATAAATTGTCGTTTAAAAACACTATCGGACTTTTAACATTAGTCGTGATCCGAAGTGATGTTGAAATCTGCAAGCAAAAATGAAAGCGTTTCAAAACCATTACTTTAACCGGTTTCATGTGTTCATCCGACTGAAAGGCTTGGTGTATCAGTTAACCGACTGAACCAATAGATGCATGAAAAGCCGATGCCTCTTGAAGCATCTTGTGCCTCGAGATCACTGCTCTAACTTGACACCATTCCTATAGCATAGGCTCGATCGCTGCACAAGCTCCTTTAGATGCTGCGGCTCATTGGTTTGCGTTCGCACTGGAGTGCATCTGCGCCATCGCAACATCGGAGAACGAGGTGAGGGTGCGACTGCCAAATGACGCTTTGCTCACCTGCGCAGGCGTCTCCGGTGGTGACCCAAGTACCGCTTCAAAGTCAAAGTCTCTCTCTGTGTTGAAGATGCACTTTCCAAGCAATGCATATGCGCACTCAAGTGCTGCCTGAAACATGCATACAACCTCGGTTGGTATGAGCCAGGGACGCGTGTCATCTGGATGTGAGCTCACAGCAACGTTAAGTCTTGCTGTTTTCTCGTGGACCACCACTTCCTGGTGAGCTGAACACAGTGCAGTTTGTCCCGACATAATGGGCGGAAGAGGCGCTGGGGCAACTGGTGATGGCGCTCAGACGCATCTCCGCGTCCGGAGGACACTCCGATGGGTTCAGCAACGTCCGTGCGCGCGCCTTGGACCAATCACAGCCACCGATCGGCGACTGCCGTGCGGACTCGGACCAATCGCTGGTCGCGCTCACCAAGCGTCGTTAACTCATGGCTTCGCGCCAAGTCGGGAACGCGAGCGAGAGCAGCAGAGTTCAGATCTCATCGAGTGGAAGGTTCCAGCAAGCTGGTAAAACTTGGTTCATGCCAAAAAGCGACTTGCACTCAACTGGTGCCAGTTGAGCCACGGGGGATGATGCTCCGCCATTCTTCTGATTAACCAAAGCAACGGACTGATTCAGTTGCGCGCCGCTCTTCCAGCCTCCGAATGATGATGGTGATTTCGTCACTCGCTCTCCTTTGTGCGGATGTGTGGTTGGGACCCGCTATGCGACTGGTTAACAGGGATTATGGAAAGAAACGATGAACTCCGTGAAACGTAGAAAGAAAAGTAGAAGCACAAAGTGAGTCGGCAATTCATGTACTTGGTAGAAGCGCTTGGAAGTGCATTGTCGATTTGCATTCGTGCAGTAGTGCTTCCTATCCATGGCGACTTTGCGTCAAAATGGCGATTGCGCCATTGAAGACACCAATTTTGGAAAATGTGCAAGTCTGTGGGTATAATCCTAAAAGCCTCGGCTGGGTCCATCTATACGAAGCCACCGCCCCTTTCCGATAAGCTATGGAAACGCTGAGCTCACGGAGCCACACGCAGCTACTCTCGGGCTGTAAAATTTCGTTGGAGTCGGCGCGTTTTTGACAAAGGAGCAAGCGGAGTGCCGTGCAACTCTCAGGCGCGTGCCGATAGGACTTGTGCGCCTCGATTCGAACATGCAGTAGCCCAACACCCAACATAAAGAGGTGATTACTTTATCATTTCATTGCCAGAAATTGAGATGTATCGTTCATATCGAGATCGATATGGACCTTGTGGGTGTGGCGTGGCACCGTGCTGACCACCCAAAAGGATGTGACTGGACTGACGCCCTTTCCAGCCCCACAGGTTGTCAGTGAGGGCACGCGCCTCAGGCGCTGGCGAGAAAAGCTTATGCGTCCTGTCCGGAAGGTGAGGAAGTGGCCATGAGGCTGCTTCGTCTGCTGCTGCCTGGCACCTCTCTCCGTGCATTTTGCTGCTGGGCCGGAAGGTGCAAGTGAGTGGAGCTCCTGGAGTGTGTGGCTCATTTCTGCATTGATCCCCTGCCGCACAGCTGTGCTCTCACAGTATCACATCTCAAAGCAACAGCAGCATGGGCTCTACAACAGAGTTCCCGTTGGTGACCGAGAAGCTCCCGAAGCTCGTCGTGGACAGGGTGACGATCGCGGTCTGGACGCAGACCGCCAAGCACGAGATCGCGGCGCTCATGGCCGACCAGAACTCGTGGTACTACAAAGGCGCGGCCGACATCGCCACCAAGCGGTGCATCTACAACAAGAAAGCTATGCAGGGCTTCACGTGTTCGCCCGAGGGCTCGCGCAAGAGTGAGTTCTTCCTGCAGGGCATCCTCAAGGTCTCACTAGAAGACATCGCGTACGGGCTCTACTGCGACAGCACGGACGAGCAGCGCACCGTGAATGCGTACCTGGACGAAGAGTACTTCCTCGACGCTGCCGTGCTCCAGGTGTTTGAGCGCCGTACGGCCGAGGACCCGTTCCATTTCGCAGGCGTCAAGTGGGCCGCGTACAACCCACCACCGGGAGTCATGACCCAGTACTCGGACCCCGAGGTCGTCACGCAGTCGGACTTTGTCTACTTTGAGTACTCGTGCAAGACGCGCGACGCCGCTGGACACGTCGTGCTCGTGCAGTACATCACGAGTCCACCGCTGCTCCCTGGACAGCTCAGCGAGTACCACTCGGGACTCGCACGCGGCAAGAACACACAGATCAACACGTTCCGGTTCATGAACGAAGGCACGCACTGCCAGTCGTCCGGTACTTTCGAGGCTGGCAAGGCCGTGCCAGCTTGGGTGAGCATGAAGTCTGTGCTCCAGGCGTTCAGCAACACGACGAACCTCGTCGGTCTCGCGGACGCGCGCGCGATCAGCAACCTGGGCAAGACCCACACCACGTCGACGATCAAGGTGTGCTACCTGTGCAAGAAGAAGTTCGGCATGATGCGCGCGCGCCTCAACTGCTACTCGTGCGGTCAGTGCATCTGCCGCCAGTGCGCCGTGAAGCAGAAATTCTTCAACGAGAAGGGTCTGCGCTCCGCGAACACGCCAATTTTCGTCGAAGACAAGTTTTGCCTGCAGTGTGTGCGCGTGTCCCGTGAACAGCGTCCCGAGAGCGGTTCGTTCTGCGAGCTCGTCGACTCGATCTCGTCTGAAGAGAGCGACACGTCCGTGCGCACGTCGCTCGACGAGGACCACCCGCAGCACTACAACAAGTACGACTTCTCCGACCTCTACGACGACATGGACGACATGGACGACATGGACGAGATCGATGACAGCCCAACTCGAGCGCGCCAGTACATGAAACACCCTGGTGCGCGTCACAGTCCTTCTGCTTCTTCAGCGTCTTCGCACGTGCACCAGCCAGTATACACGGACGAGAACGTCTCGATCAAGGGCTCGAGTCGTCTCCACCAACAGCGTCAGTGCCGACCGCCACAAAAGCCACGCGAGCCATCGCCGCTCTCGCCTGTCGAAGCCTACCTCGCGCGCGCCAAGGCGGAGAAGGAGAAAGCCGAAAAGAAGAAGCAAGCGGCCGCGAGTCCTACTGCTGACTCTGTGTCTCCGCGTCGCACGTCGCAACCGCCGCCAAAGCCATTTTCGGGTCCAGGCTCCGAGGTCTTCAGCAAGTTGAGCCAGTCGATCGCAGCCCAGGAAGCGCTCTTGCAGTCGATCCAGCAAGAGGCGCAGAAGCTCCAACGTCGACGCACGGACAGCTACCAGTACGAGTCGCCATCGAACTCGCCATCGGCTCGCTCTCCGCAGTATACTGCCGACGAAGGGCGCTTCGAGATCATTTCGGAGGCACAACTCGCAACGTCTGATGGAGAAAGCACAATTAAGTTATTGGTGAAAAGCGGACATGTTTGCTGAGGCACAAGTCGCGATTTCTCTGGATTATTTTATTGAAAAGTTGACGATTTTGTCAGTACAGGGAGTGTGGACGAGATAGTACCGAGTGGAAGTACTATGGAGTTCAGATCTAAGCAACGAGTGGCATTTTTCCCAGAGTCTATAATGGAGAAATGCATAGTAACACATAGAATATATACCCATTGCCATCAATTGCACTTTACTTTTAACTAGTTGTGTCTCCCGAGTCCAAAGGAAGTCGATCCGTGGAAGAAATGTCGAGACGTCCCATCGAGGTCTCTTACCAAGATGCGAGCTCCAGGTTCTCTTCCACCTTTTCCACCTTTACGTCGACATATCGATCGCTAGCCTCGCTGTTGAGGTAGTCGAGAGGCTGAAGCAGCGTAGCCTTCAGCAATGGACGGTTCATCATGGAGATGGGATGAACCACAACGCCACCAGCCGTTTCACGAGTCCAGAGTCTCATAAGCTTGCATCGTGTTGACATGCAACGGGCAGTTTGTCTGCATAAACCGCCAAAAAGAACCACAGATGGGACGACGGGAGGTTTTCGTCGTCGGAATGGCAGCGGCATCATCCCATACGATGAGAAAAAACAAAAAAAACATACGCGCGGGAGGAAATGGAAACGAGTGGTCTCTAGATTCCACCCACCTCGTGATCTCCAAGGCTTGAGGCAGTGAGCGGTGGAGAGAGTAGAACCGTCCAGACGAGCTCTGCGTCTTTGTCAGCTTTTCTTTCACTTTCGAGGCTCTTCCACAGTGCAAATATGCGCGTGATACCGGAAATGCCACGTTGCAATGTGCCCATGAGTCCAGTTGCAGGGACGGAGGACAAGGTGGCCAGAAGCAATGTCCACGCTCTGGCGACGATCACAGCGCAAACATTTCCCTCGTTTCAATTACTACTTCAACATTTAGCAGCGTGAAGCAATATAACAATATGGCAATCAATTGTCTGTGTACTCTGTGTGATGCATTTTTTCATGTTGAGCAGTGTTCAATATTACAGGTCCACTAAAGAGAGTGACATCTGGTCTCCACTGTTCAAAATCCACCTCGGCCATAACAGGCTGTGATTTGCCACCACTGTCGCCTTTTGATTCGCGCCAAACTCGAGTTTTGTCTCCAGAATGATAACGAACGGATCCGTCAAGCGTGTCCCCATTCTCGTACACAATTTGTCCGTAGTCACGTGGAGAGGAGACAGGTATCCATTTGGCATCCTCACCTAGGTTCACTCACTGCCTCCCTACGTTGAGCTCCTCCTGGAAGCAAAACTTTGCTTTTCTCGCCTTCCGCCTTGCACCAACCATTCACGGGCGAACGAAGCCGCCTCCTACCTAATGGAGTCGTCATCTTAACCACCCGAACGAGCAAAAAGGGCATGCAACGTGGTGGATGCGAGGACCACCGGCATGTCGAGAGTGTAGTCGACTTTCCTTCCTCCTCTCGGTGCCGACAGCTCCGACTAACTCGATTTTTGAAAAGAGCTCCTAATGGATGATGGATGCAATATGGGCTGGGCTCGTAATGTACAAAAGAATAGGATGAGTCATGATTGAGCAATCGTCCGTCAGACAGGTTTCATCAATGCTTGCGCCTCAGAAACGCGCAGCAACCTTGCTTCCTTCCACGTTTTACAAAACGTCTACTGCCTCATGCACACCTTGAGGGTAGAGGCAAGCGAACGGTGCAGAATAAACCCCCACATTGTCGTGAAATGCTGCAGTTTTCTGTTAAGAACGGTCGCGAATACGAATCCACGCAGCGTGGTCTTTGCACAAAGCACTCAGCTCGGTTCACTTACGAAAGCCAAAGAGACAGGAGCATTAATTTCTTGTCGCCAGAACGGCACGCTCTCGCCGCCGAAAACTGAACCGATGAGAAAAGGGTGGAACTCCCCGATAGGATCCCTTTCTCCCTCCTCCTGCCGACTGGCCATGTAGGCTCCTGGCCTCAGTCAGGTCTCCTCTCTTGTCTTTGCTCTGACGCAGAACTCCTCCCAGCCATTTCCTGACTTTCACTTCGCGGTGCTCATTTCTCAAAAATCTCCACGTCCCTCTCGGATTTGTTTTTCACGAAAATCAGAGCCATGGATTCAGTCCACCACGCGCGGTTTCCCTTGGACGCCGCGAAGCGACCAAAGCTGCTCGATGTCGACCGCGAGACCGTGAACTGGTGGAAGCAGTCGGCGCGCCAAGAGATCATCAACCTGCTGCGGGATCGAAAGTCCTGGTTCTACAAGGGCAAGTCCGCCGAGGAGCACGAGAACCTCAAGCTCACGTACGCCAAGCACGACATCCGCGGCTACACGTCGACGGGATCGACGGGGTCTCAGGCCAAAGTGCTGTCACGACAGACCGATTTTTTCTGCGAAGGCATCTTGAACCTGTCACTCGAAGACGTCGTGTACGGTCTCTACTGCGCGGAGACGGAGGACCAACACACCGTGAACATCCACGCGTTCCAGGAAAACTTCCTCGACGCAGCGATCCTTGCCGTCTACGAACGCCGGACCATGGAAGACCCGTTCCATTTCGCAGGTGTCAAGTGGGCGGCGTACGTCATCCCACCGGGGCTCGTGGCGCCAGCGGATATACTGTACTTCGAGTACTCATGCAAAGCGAGGGATGCCGACGGCAACGTCGTGCTCGTGCAGTACATCACTAGTCCGGAGCTGCTCCCACATCAGCTTCACGAGCACAACGTCGGACTCGCGCGAGCCAAGGTGAGTCAGATCAGCACGTTCCGCTTCCTGGAAGAAGGTACGCATTGCCAGTCGGCAGGTACCTTCGAAGGCAACATCACGGTTCCGGCCTGGATTGCGACGAAGTCCGTCCAGCAGCTCTTCATTAACATGGCGCACCTTGTCGGGCTTGCGGATGCGCGAGCGATCGTGAGTCTAGGCGCGGCGTCTGCTGTCTCCACGTCAAAGGCATGCTACCTATGCAGCAAGAAATTCGGCATGATGCGCACGCGCCACAATTGTCGCTCGTGTGGCCAAAGCATCTGTGTCAAGTGCACGATCAAACTCAAGATCTTCAATAGCCCTGCAACATCACCCAAGCACGGCAAGAAACACAACAACAGCTACCAGCGCCATCCGGTGAGCTCGGAACCCAAGCTCACCGAAGACAGGTTTTGCCTGCCCTGTGTGCTGCAAGCGCGTGAGCAGCGATCAGAAACTGGGTCGTTTTCCGGGATGATCAACTCGATCTCGTCCGAAGAAAGCAGCGCGACGGCACCGCCATCCGTCGACGAAGGCTATGAAGTGGACTTTTCCGGCCTCCACGATGCTATCGATGAGATCAGCGACCATCGGTCGGCGAGCGTTGATCGCCACAGACGCCGAAAGCGCGACAAAAAGTATCCACGCGGCGAGCTCACGAGCACCAACTTGATGCTGTTCAACAGAAGCCAAAATCCAGTCTCTCCAGCGACGTCATATCCCTCCCGAGTGAAGGGGGAAGCGAAGGCGCCTCCAGCACCCCTCACAAAGCAGAAAAGAACGAGAACGACTTTGCGGGACATAGAATCGCAGCACCAGCCTACAAAGTGCGGCAAGCCAGCAGCTGCATCCCTGCCCATGCCTGCCGCCTTCAGCAAGCTGTCCGGGTCCATCGCTGCCCAGGAGGCGCTCTTGCAGACAATCAAGCAGGAGCGATCCAAGCTCCACGCGCGGCAACGAGCGCAGACCCTGGAGAAGGAATGTGCAGACAGTGGACGGTTCGAAGTCGTCGCGGATACCCCTCCGTAGTAGATCCAGAAAGCTGAACTGAGGCTGTTTTTGTGTACTATAGGAACTTCTCTAACTAGCCATGGACGTATCAAGAGGTAGTACGTCGTTATTGTGTTTCCGCTTTGCAAGTGTATTGGAGCGAGGAGGAGCACACGCGGCTGATCATGCGCTGTCAAAAGAGTGCGGCGCGAATGAAGCGAGCGCATCAGATCGATTTGCCATAAAAGAGCACTTTGCATATAAGAGCATTCTACAGTCGACAAGCCAGCACTGAACTCAAGGAGTGACCTAACCTTGTTTTGAATGAGCCACAGCACAACTGTCTCGTTATGGAGCACACCTTGCAGTGTGCACCTTGCTTTGGTACTTGCGCTCAACTGTTCCCACTGGAACAAAGTCAAAAATGCTCTTATATCGTGCACTCATCTGGTTTGCTCACAGTGACCATCACTGTCAACTCTTGCACTCATTCAGGATTAAGTGGTTCGGAATGATGATCATGTTGCACATCGTTTCAAAGAACTGCAGAAACTCCATGAGTGCAGGTCCCTCGTGTGCGTCACAGCAATCAAGCACAGTGTCACTTCCGTTTCCGATCGCGACATGGCAGCCCAACCGTCCTTTGTTTCCGACTCCCACCACCACTGCCAGCAGCAGCAACCTTTCGCTGAGCGCCATGGTGACTACGGGACGCTGCAGCACCTCGTCGACACAGACAACTCGACTCGTGCCGCTCCCCGCAGCTGCGTGAATGCCGCCCTCGATACACTGTTCTTCACGAGAGGCACCCGCATCTACGAAATCAGTCAGCAGCGTGCGCGTGATGTCGACGATGTGCTGGAGCTTCAACCCCAGGACACGACGCGCGTGTGCGTTGAGAACTTTCTCGTGCACTACGAAACGCATTCGCACTCTGTGCTGCGTGCCATTCTATTGACGTTTGGCCGGCTGCTCTTCGCATGCAGTCTCGGTCAATTGCTTTCCACGGCATGCGCGATATTCGCCCCGGTTGTCCTCCAGCACGTCGTGCTGGCGTTCAGTACCACGTCGGGTGCAGTTGATAAGACGAACTTGTATGCATGGCTCGCTGTGTTTCTTGCGTCGCGACTTGTGAATGCACTCGTCGCGACCCAAGTGAGCTACGGGGTCAACATTGTCGGTCTTCGAATCACGGCTACGATTCGGAGCACGATTTTTCAAAAGGTTATGCGGAAACGCATGGACACCCCTACGACGCAAACGTCGGAGAGGAAAAAAGAGGTGGACGTGATGAACCTCACGACAGCGGATACAAGAACTCTGCAAGCTGCTGTCCTGTCGGGAATCAACCTATTGACCTTGCCCATTCAGATCGCTGTGACCACGTATTTGCTCTATTCTGTGCTGGACGTCGCAGCGTTTGCGGGTGTCGCTGTGATCATCGGGACGTTGTTGCTCAACTACGGGATCTCCAAACTCATGACGACTTCCTTCTCCAAGCTGATGAAGATCCAAGATCAGCGCATGAAAATCGTGAAAGAGCTCTTCGGTGTGATCCAGATCGTCAAGTTCAACGCGTGGGAAGATCGGTTTAAGACCAAGCTGCTCGCGGAACGTGCACTGGAGCTAGAGAAACTCGCTGCGTACTCGTACGCTGGCGCCGTCAGCACCTTTGTGCTCTGGAGCTCACCCCTCGTGGTGTCCACGGTGACTTTCGCAGTATACGCACTGGTGCTGAAGCAGACGTTGACGGCTGCCAAGGTGTTTACAGCGATGGCGCTGTTCAACGCTTTGCGCGACCCACTGCGCGACTTGCCTGCTACGATCCAGTTGCTGATCCAGTCGCGGGTGTCCATCGCTCGTTTAGATCGTTTCCTGAAGTCTCCAGAAGTTGACATCAACAACGTTATTCGATGCGAATACGATCCGTCACCAGGATCGTTTGCTGTCGAGGTGACGAAGGGACAGTTCGCGTGGTCGTCTGCGAGCTCAGAGCTGCTCGAGTGTGCTGGTTTCGTGCTCACAGATATCGAGTTTCGAGTCAAGTCAGATGACTTGGTGGTGATCTACGGCGGTGTCGGTGCAGGCAAGTCGTCGTTGTGCTCGGCTTTGCTCGGGGAGATGAACAAAATGCACGGGACGGTCGAGGTTCGTGGTCGAGTCGCGTACTACTCCCAACAGCCGTGGATCCAGAACATGTCGATCCGAGACAACATCTTGTTCGGGACTGCGTTTGACGCCGAGCGGTACAATGCCGTACTGGATGCGTGCTGCCTGCGCGACGACCTTGAGCAGTTTCCATCGGGGGATGCCACGGAGATCGGCGAGAAAGGCGTGAACCTCTCTGGCGGCCAGAAAGCACGCGTGAGCCTAGCGCGCGCTTGCTACGCTGATGCCGACGTCTACATTCTGGATTCTCCGCTGGCTGCCGTGGACACGGTGGTGCAGAAGGCGATCTTTGAGAAGTGCATTTGCGGATTGTTGTCCGACAAGACGATCTTCTTGGTGACGCACAACCCGGAGATCATCGCGTCTTCTGCCGTGTCGTATCGCATTGGACTGGAGAATGGCGCGATGAAGGAAAATACCCGAGTCGACGGTAGTGGCAAACGGCGTGCCATGTTGGCATTGTCGAGCTTGACCAGTGAAACTATTGATATAGCGAAACCAAGTTCAAAACCCAAGACTCAACATGGTGGCGGCGTGCTCATCCACAAAGAGCATCGCGAGGAAGGCAAAGTGTCGAGCGCCGTGTGGTGGCGATACCTGAATGCAATTGGTGGCGTGCGCATGGTGGCGATTCTCCTGCTTTCGCAGTTGCTTTGGCAGGGGTTCCAAGTGGCGAGTGATTTTTGGCTGAGCCATTGGACAGGAAGGCGCCAAGGCAACAACGGTTTCCAAGAAGCCAACTTGAACTACTTTATCGAGACGTACGCTGGTTTAGCAGCTGCTGGTGCTACAATGGTGCTCGTACGAGGCGTCATCGTGACGTCAATGGGTCTCCAAGCATCCAGGTACTTGTTTGCGGCCATGAGTGAGGGGTTGCTTCGTTCTCCGCTACGCTTTTTCGACGCCAACCCGATCGGACGCATCATCAATCGATACGCTGGCGATATCTACTCGGTGGATTTGATCACACCACTGAACATCAGCATGTGCATGAGCGCGTTCTTTACGGTCGGGTGCTCTCTTGTGACGGCCACGTTTGTCATCAAGTACACGAGTCTCTGCTTGCTGCCTGTTGTATACCTCTACATCCAAACTGTGGACGGGTATGTTCGCACGTTCCGCGATATCCGTCGGCTCATGGGCGTCGCAGTCTCGCCGATTCTAAGCCACACTGCGCAATCCGAGCAGGGCATGACGACGATCCGAGCTTTTGGCGCGCACTGCGTTCAACATGCTGTGCTTGAAAACCAGCGCCGCATTGACGTGAACAACGCGTTGTGGTACACGGAGACCGTCATGATTCAGTGGTTCGCGCTCCGCATGCAGTTCCTTGGCGCGAGTGTGCTCTTGGTCGTCGTGGCCTCGTTCGTCGTGTTCAGTGACATGTTCTCACCAGGTCTCGTTGGTCTCGCGTTCACGTACGCGCTGAACATCGATGCCTCGCTCTTGACGCTCATGAAGACGTGGTCGAAAGCAGAAAACAGCATGGTCAACGTCGAGCGTGTGCTCGAATACAGTTCGCTGGAGCAAGAAGGACGAGGAGAAACAGCATCACTGCTTCTCATGGAGCCGCACGAGTCATGGCCGGTACGAGGCGAGATCACCTTCGACAGCGTCGCCTTCAACTACAAGCCGCACGATCCACTTGTGCTCAAGAATGTCTCGTTTTCGATCCAGTCACACGAGAAGATCGGGATTGTCGGCCGTACAGGCGCAGGCAAGTCGAGTCTCACGATGGCGCTATTCCGCATGAACGAACTGCTCTCGGGACACATTCTCATCGATGGCGTCGATATCGCGGCGTTGCCGCTGCGTGTCTTGCGGTCTCGCATGTCGATCATTCCGCAGTCGCCAGTGCTCCTTGAAGGCTCGTTGCGCGATTTCGTGGACCCATTTGGCGATTTCCAAGACGACGAAATCCTTGACATGCTGGACCATGTGGAGCTGCTCACGAAGTTGCGCAAGTGTGTATCATCATCATCGCCATCGCAATCGACTGAATCGTTGTCATCATCCGAGATTGCCGTCACGCTCGACCATCCAGACGCTTCGGTGCTGGGACTTCAATTGAGCGCAAACGGCGAGAACTTCAGCGTTGGTGAGCGGCAGATGATGTGCATGGCGCGCGCATTGCTCAAGCGATCGTCGATCGTGATCATGGACGAAGCCACTGCGGCGATGGACCACGCCACGGAAACCAAAGTGTCAGCGATGATCCGCCGCGAGCTCAAGCACGTGACACTGTTGACGATCGCGCATCGTTTAGCCACGGTCATGGACTCGGATCGCATTTTGGTGCTGAGCGACGGCCAGGTGGTCGAGTTTGACACGCCTGAGAATCTGTTGCAGAACCCGCGAGGTGTGTTCTTTGGCCTCGTGCAGGACGCCAAGCACCACAAGTAGAAAGAGAGTACAGTAGCCTCGCAGACTATCCTTGCCGTTGATCTGAAACACAAGCCTTTACTCTTCTTGCTTTGAATTTCGTCGACCCATTGTTTCTTCCCAGGAAACTCTTTATAAACGTCACGAGCGGTTCCATTGATCGACAAACGCAAACGCGATGGGCAACGTCCTGAAAAGTGGTCTCCACAGCAGCATATCGATATTTTGCAGCTCGGATGACAGCAAAGACACTTCAGCATTTCCTCGAACACCAGCTCAGCTGTCTGACGAGTTCAAATCCACTGATCGCCTCAACTTCCAAGAAGCTCGTCCACGCGATTCTTGTGGCCATCAAAGACACCTCAAGGTTTCCTTGGAGACCGACTCGATTGACTGACGTCCAGTGCAATCTTCTAAGCCGAGCCATCTCTTGTTGCTTGCTAAAGACTCGTTTGGCTGTCTGGATGGACTGCGCTTGTGTGCTGTCAAACGAAGATCACCTTGTGTTTGACACGACCTCACATGGTGCTGGTTTTTGTCCGATTTGTAATCTTTTGTTTTCCTTGACGCTCGCGCTTTTCTGGATGTCCGGGAGCATAATCAGATCCATTCGAGTGACTGATTGATGGTAGCCAGTCAGTCAAAAGCCGGAGCTCTTCGTTGCAAGTGGTTTGTACCATCCATCACTTGATTTGTCCCAGCCTTGCATTTTTTTCGATGCAACATTCAACAGAGGCGGGTCATTGGGTTAAACCCGGTCACCCTTTGACTACCGAGTGGAGTTTACACATCCGCGACAGAAACGGGGCGACGGTCACCAGCGTGGAACTCGAGTCGGTCCGCAGCACCAGCTGGTGATCCCGTCAAGCGTGTCTCGAAGGCTGTCTCTCTGGTGACCAAGCAGCTCCACCACTTTGGATTTGCCTCTGTTTACCCGCTCGTTTGACTCGCATTGATTGTGACTCGGCAGCACAAGCGTCTTGACTTTTCTGCTGAAGCACAGCTCCTTGGAATATGTCAATGCTGGCGCTCTGCTCGCTTCTATAGGTTCACAATCAGGAGAGGCTCACGTTGGTTGCACCAAAAAATAAAGAAATGCACACGAAGTACCTCGTCGGAGGAGCGTCGGGTAACGCACTCGATCTCCATGCGCTTCGGTCCCTCCATTTGAGGACGCCCCTGTCCTGTTTGACGCCGTGACACTCTCGAGCTTGCTTTCTGTATGCGTGGCTGTCCCTCAAGTGGTTGCTGATGTTGTCGGCGTGAGCTCTTCGCTGTAAACGTGCGCGATGTCGCATAGTGGAAGCCTGTCGATCAGATTGACAGGATCTGAATGGATGGACGGCATCCTCTTGGCACTTCAGTTTCGCCGCGCTCACAGAACTTCGAACGCGCTTCGCTCACTCGGTAACTCATCCATCGACGCATTGCTCACGTTCCCCTTGGTCTGGTCGGAGCGAGCGAGCACCTCATCCAAGTCTTAATGATCTGGACCCCTTTGGGCATGTAAAAGAATCCGCCAACAGATCTCGGTCGTGCTTCTTCCTCAATATGTTGCATCCACGTTTTGCATCTGTGGCACCTGTCACACCACGGGCGTGGGTGGGTGCATGGCCCTAATCAGCTCGAAGAAAAGGATCTTCTTACGCTGCGTGCACGAAAGGATCTTTTGCTGACTTGCCAAAAGCTCTCCTGGGCAACCAGACTCGAGGCGCTGGTTCTTTTTCCAGGGCTTTCGTTCGGAGTGGCACCGACGGCGTGATGGTGCGTGCAGAGCAGCTGCAGATCCCACCGCACGGTCTCGGGAAGTTTCGAACCATCGTGGGAACGCGCAGTGACGTCCATCGTTCCCTGACGCAAGACCGAGTCGCTGAACCCACGGAGGAGTGTCCGCTCTATGCAAACTTTCCTTCCATCCTCGCCATCATCGTGTAACACACTTGCTCCAGTCCAGTCTGTAGTTCAGGGGAACGCGTCGTCCCTCCCGTGTCAAGTCACACACAGCGTAGCTGTCACATCTGACGACTGCGATTTGTGCACACGGCTTTTTATGGAAGCGCGCGCGCCTTGGAAGTTCTGTGGCCGTGCTGGTGTGCCACCCACTTCAATTCCCCTCGGACAGACAGACTGTCGAAGAGCTCCAGCCGCCCTCCTCCCAAATCAGGCCGGATTGCCTGAGTGTGAGCACACTTCTGGATTCTCTAGGGTAGCAGCAGAACCACCTGCCATTGATCATGCTGGACGAGTACCCGGTCGATGAGCGCGATATCCCACGCGTCAGCATCTCGGCGCAGAAGCTCGAGGAATGGCGCGAGGTCGGTCACGACGAGATCACACGCACGCTCACACACCGCAACTCGTGGTACTTCCAGTTTAACGAGAAAACACAGGACGGGTACGAGCAGATCGCCGACAAGGACAACCTCAAGGCGTTTGCGCGCAGCGTCCCGAACTCGCAGCACAAGAATGTGCTGATCCGCGCGTCGCTCGAGACCACGCTGGACGCGATCGTGTACGGGCTCTACTGCGAGACGACCTACGAGCAGCGGTGTGCGTTTGCACACTTGTACGAAGACAACTTTCTCGACGGTGCGGTGCTCCACGTTGGGCAAACCAAGACGCGAGAGGATCCGTTCCGGTTTGTGGGCATGAAATGGGTCGCGTTCCGATCGCCTGCGCCCGCGCTCGTGACGTCGCGTGACTTCATTTACTTTTCGTACTCGGGCACGATGCGAGACGCGAATGGCCAGCGCGTGCTCTTCCGAATGCTGCGTTCGATGCCCATGGACGGCGTCGATGTGCAGGAACGTCCGAACAACAACCTCGTGCGCGGCAAGATCTCGTACCTGTACCTGTATCGCGAGAATGGTTCACGAACCGAAGTGTCGATTCAGGCGCTTCACTCCACTGCAGGCAGCATGCCGTCGTGGGCAGTCACGAAAACCATTTCGTTTGTGTGGCCAGGCATTTTCAACCTCGTGACGGTCGCGGAAGCCAAGGTGTTGATGCAGAACGGTATGGCCGGGTTCCATGCGAACGCGATCTTCTCCTCAACCAGCAGCTCGGGGTCGTCGTCGCACTCGGGCAAATCCAAATCCAAATCGGCATCGTCAGCGCCACCCAATCCGTCGTCGTGTGGCGTGTGCTTCCGCCGTTTCCGAATGATGCGCTCGAAGCGAATGTGCACAGGCTGCCACCGCGAAATGTGCAAGTCGTGCACGACGAAGCTCTCGTTCCTGGACGACCAGAAACAGCGATCAGACACGGGAGTCGTGCCGCTTCGCTTCTGTTTGAACTGCATGGTAAAAGCGCGAACCGAGCGCGTGGAAATCACGTCCCACCTGCTTCGTGACTCCGTGGACATCGACCTTGACGACGACTTCAGCGCGCTCGACATCTCGGTGTACCGCGAGACCTTGAAGACAAAGTATCTGGACGCGGATGTCTTGTCCGACGACGACGACATCGATGACATTGACGATATTGACGATATCGACTACATCGAACCGAACTTTACGAGTTCGCGCATCAAAGTGCACGAAGACGCTGGCTATAGCTCGGGGGAAAGCTATGAAGGCACTAGCGTTATGTCGTCGAATCTGAGCTTTGTGAGCAGCATGTCCTCGGTCGATGGGTCCACGTCATTCACGACGCCAGCAAACAACCTTGCGCGTCCCAGCTCCGTTCCTGATCTTCTTCGTATGAACCACCAGAATGGTCCACGACCACGCGGAGCGTTGTCTTCATCAGATGTCGTCCCAGACACTCGTCAACTGCATTCGAGCGTTGGACCACGAACAATGCCACAGTCATCGTCTGATGTCCAATTCAGCTCGAGCCGCGGGTCTCGACAGGGGCTCGCATCTTCAGGCTCCATTCCAGATCTCCTCCAGTTCAGCTCGAGCCGAGGTCCTCGACCCGGAAAACCCAACTTTAGTTCCAGCCGCGGGGTGCGGTCCGGGTCTGGCCACTCGTCTGGTGCTGTCCCTGATCTCCTCCAGTTTAACTCTGGTCGTGGACGAAAGTCGAACGGCGGCTTTGCTCGATCAGTGGTAAAGCTACCTTCTTCTCCTCCTGCTCCAATGCCAAGTCAGGAAGTCGACGATTTGGAGCAAACCTTCCGCTTGCGCATGATGCTGTTCCCAAACGGCGACGAAAGCGATGCACCGCAGAACGACAGCAGACCGCAGAACATGCCATCCGGAGTGTATTAGAGATTCTTCAAGGCGTGCGTGATAGGTAATCGGCGCTCACAGAGCTGGGGGTGCTGAGCTTTTTTTGGTAAGAGTACGTGGATGTGGATCATGTGAGTGCGTCGCCGTCGAGCGATTGTTGTAGTGCATCTGCACGGAGAGAAGCATTAGAAAGTCTTATAAAAAGCCAATTCGAAATGATAGTTGGAAAATGTAAATGTAGTAGTCGTTCGTTGTCGAGGAATCGCAACTTTGAAAGCTTGCCACTCTCTTGTCGCGTATTCGCACCTGAAAGTGATGAATTGATGCGCATGACCGCTGCAAGGGCAAAAGACTTTATTGGCGGCTAGTGATTGCTGTTAGGAGAAAGTTTTCTTTTTCGGCGCGAGTTGAAATCTGATCGCAATTGCGCAATTGCATCGGAAAACAAGTTACAAAAACGCATGTAAGTGCTTACTCCTCAAACGTAGTCGACGAGGGAAGCGCCAGCGGACGTGTTCGGTCGTTAAGCGGGATGAACTCATTATGTGGAGGGGGTGGCGGCTGGTAGTGCTGCTGCGCTTGGTTCTTCATCATCATCATCTTCTGTCCTTCCACAAACATCGACCGTAAAAGCGCTTGCTGTGCTGCAATGGACTCTTCCATCTTCACAAAAGTAGTCGGCACTGGAGTCACATTGACGGCATCATCAAGCGGTTCTTCCAAGAGAACGATCGTGTCCATGTTCTCCTTGTTTCGACGTTCCCATCGCGCCTCGGCTTCCGAGAGAGTCGAAATATCACTGCGAGAGCTAGCCACTGACGCATCGGAATTGTGACGACGGCGATCCCCACCTCCACCGCTGACATTGCCGCTGCTGCTGTTTTGTGATTGGACGCGAAGCCCCGATATCTGGCTCGAGAGACTGACGATACTCAAATCATCCTTTGATCCTTCGCTCGGTTTGTCTTTGTTCATCGCGGTCAGCACCTTCGAAGACCAACCTGCATAGTTGATCGCACTTTTCTCTGTAGCAGAACCGCTCGAGGACGAAGACGCAAACGACGCGGTACTTTCTGCAATCGTGGTGGGACGGAAATTCGAGTCAGCGCCTAGACTTCCCCGTTCATTCAGCAAGTAGACATCGCTCTGTCGTCCGTAGTGGTTTATCTCAAAGCCATCCCCACCGGTGCCAGCAGTGTACATGTCTTGATTTTCCAGCATCGCCAGCAAGGCATTCCGTCGATCTTGGCGACATTTGTTTATGCACTTCAAGCAGAACTTCTCCGAGCTAATAATCATATTCGTGCCTGTCTCGGGTCGCATGCTGGGAGGCAACTTGCTGGACAGCACCGAGAGCTCCATTGTGCATGATGTGCACATAATCTCGGCACAGACTCGGCAATGGTGGCGCGAGCGCAGAAGGTTGAATGACTTGAAGCAGACGCTGCATGCAGGGCGCTCGTTGTTCGGCACCCACGCTTTATTGGTGATGAGTCGGCTCTTGACAATGTACTTGGCATCGGCGCATGTGTTCAAATTGATCACCAAGTTGTACAGCGCACTGACGACTCGGTTTGCGAACCACGACGGAGTGGTTTTGCTACCGAATTGCATCGCCACACTGAGCGACGCATCGACTTTGCCGCTTCCAGGACCAAGGGACCGGAATAGATCCACTCTGGTCGACGTGGACCGTGCAAAGCCGAACGAACGCTCGACTCCCTTGTAGTCATTCATGTTGATGGACTGGGTGATGCGAGCAAGAATCTTCTGGCCCGTAGGATCCCTGAATGTCTTGCAAAATTCAACGATGAGTGAGTCGCGCACCGAAAACATCGAGTCCACAGACGACTGGAACGCGAACCACTTGACACCGAGAAACTGGAACGGATCTTCAAACGTCGCGGTTTCTGCGACATGGAGCACCGCCGCATCGAGGAACCCTTCCTGGTACAGATGCGCCATGAGAACGCGCTGGTCGTCGGTGTTGTCGCAAGTGAGCGCGTACGTGAGCTCGTCCAGAGTGCAATCGAGCTTTGCGCGCACGAGCGCATTGCGGCTCGCGGCCGTTTTCTTTGTGTCGTTGTCCTTCTGGCGGTAGATCACGCAGTTCTTCTTTTCGAGGTGCACTTTCCAGGACTGATTCTTCAACTGCGGCGAAAGCGTCGGGTTCTCCATCCACAGGTGGCTGCTATTAATCGACTGCTCGGCCAACTTGATCGCTCGCTGCTTCAACACTTCGTACTGCTCCGGTGTGAGCGTGACGCGCGGCAAGAGGTCGTTTTCCAGCGGGAACCGGAACGACTCGCCCGTGTCTTTCACGCGAATGATGCGTCCCGTCCGCATCCAGCCCACACCGCCACGCGCATCCGAACTCTCCGCACTCGGCGCTGTCGCAGGTACCCCGACTCGATTCATCGCCGCAAAGCTGTTGCGTCGCGAGGAATTAGTGTAGTACCCGTCGTCCATGGGTGCAAACACGTCAGCGACTCCTCCTCCTCCGCCACCCGCACTCGGCGCGTATCCGTACTGTGCATTCGCGCCATTCGCTCCGCCTCTCTCCGAGAACCCGGACATGCCGTCGAAGCTCGCGCCGCTGCTCACGGTGCTCGCGATGCTGCTACTGCCGCCGTACGCGCTGGCGGCTCCCGCTTGCGGCAGCGGCGCCGCGGACGCCATGGCTGCGGCCGACGGCACCTGGAAGACCGTGAACGACGTCGTGCCGGTCGTCGCGGGCGCGTGGTTGCGGGTGCGGCCAGCCATCGCGCTTGCTTCACGCCGACTGTCTATGCAGGAATGCGTATGAGGCGAGTCCACAAAATGGTCTGCAGCCCGCACTCTCACTCTCTCTCTCTCTCTCTTGGCTCTGTCTCGTCTGGAGACTTCGTAGGCGTTTTTCTATACTGATTTTTTGTATGCTCGGTGTGGCAGGCACTGCGGGCAACAGCAAAATGCGGTGGGGTTCTCGACTCGGATTGCAATTGGGAAGTGGCTCGTCTGCTTTGCAAATTGGCCACCGAAGCCATCGAGTGTGGGAGCGAGAGGGGTGCATGTACTGTACAACGAACGACACTGACAAAGACACGGTCGAAGGAGCAGTGGCGAGGAACCTTTGAATAACGAATACCCTTTTCTTAATGCTATAGATAAAACCGAAGACGAGCATGAAAAGCCCTCAGCAGATTATTTCAGTGTGACAATCCATCGAAATATGCGTATGGCTTTTGGAAGTGCTTCAAGGGACCAACACTCGATAGGGGTCAAAAGCGCGGGTAGGGTTGGCGAAAGCCGCCGACCAGCCCAAAGTTCGCGCCAGCTGGCGGAAGACACACAACAACAAGCTGGAAAGAAAGCAGATCGAAAAGCGACAACACGCATTCAACACGAGATGCCTCACTACCGTTTCATTCTTGAGACATCGAATCTTGAAAAGTGCAAAGTCAGTGCGATTCACGACATCCGCGGTTCAACTCAGCTAAAATTCACCCTTTTATAGATACTCTCACCTCTATACTTTTGCTCGAAACGTTTTCTTGCAATTCTATATCTTTGCTGCCAAACACAATTTAGTGCATCAGCTATTACCAAAGGTCGACTCCCATAATTGATCACCTTTCACGCCTGGCTCTTTGCTCTCTGCCATGCGTCGCCATGTTTTTCCGACAGGCTGGCGTGCTTCTCCTTGCGTTCCTTCCACGAATATGCGGCTCTCAATGAGCAGCAGCCCTCCCCTCTGTATGCGCGCCTGCGTGTTGAGGATCGCGGCAGCGTCTGGGGATGCCATCGGGATTTGTGCGGATGGCTACGACTCGCACAGAGCAAGCCAGCCTCCGCCCATATGGCCCAGTTGTGCCACAGATGCCGCCACCAAGGCGCGGTAAGAAGGACGCGAAGAGCAGAAATGAGATTTGTTGGTTTCTTTTTCAACATCGCTGCAGTGGGATAGCAAGCACACCGTTTGTGCCTCTCGAGCCGTCTGCTGTGTATGCATGCAGATGGACTGCCTGCTTGCTATTATTTGTGCATGGAGCTCATGTATGGCGACTTGTACGCAGCGGCTCGCTCGCGCTTCTCGGCGGCGTACAGCGACGGCAACGGGATCTGAATGAGCTTCTTGTACTGTTTGGACGCATCGATAAAGAAATACAACGACACACACACACGCACACACATAGAGAACGACGATGAATAATTCGCCAGCACACAGGAGGGAAAGAAAGGGTAACAGTGGTCGTACCGCCAAGGTGCCGTACACCATGAGCACAAAGCCCAGGAGCTCCACCCTACAGAGAAATAAACACATCATATTAGTATACGAGTCCCCCAAGTGGACTCGAGAGTAACACGCTGCTTTCATACCAACTGTAGAGCGTCCACTGCTCGCCGGCCGAGTTCGGGTCTTGCCACTTGAGCACGTAGTACACGAACAGACTCAGCATCCAGACGCCGAGTGTACGCAGCGTCTACACACACACATATATATACACCCAAGTCAAAATGAGAAATATCCACTCTCCACATATTCAAGTCAAGTCAATGGCACCTACCTCGGCGATGCTGCGCATGACGGCCGAGAGGTGCTTGGTGACGTAGTTGGCCGTGACGTTGAGTGTGCCGACGGCGACGATGTACGCGAGAATGAGCGCCACGAGCGTCGGCGAGTTGCTCACTTTCACGAACGAGTCGTAAAAGTTCTCGTGCCAGATCTTGGAGAAGCCCGTCGAGCTCGCAGGCGTGAGCGTCAGCACGGGGATCAAAATGACGTAGAACACCAGACCCCAGAGCCCCTCGAGACCCACGAGCAGCATCGGACTCACGTTCAGCGCCACCATCATGTGCTCCTCCACGACGATCTGCAGCGCGCACAGCACCTGGGCCGCGATAATGAAACCGAGGCCGAGCAGCGCGTTCCACATGTCTCGGTCAGAATCGTCCTTGCTCTTTGGGGTCTCGTCCCTTTTTGCATCACTGTGGCCGACGCCAGCCCACCCCACAAGCACAACCGAGATCGCAACGACGAGGATGCTCGTGTAGTGGTACGCGAACAAGCGCTTGCCCATGAGACGCACAGAGAAGATCGCGCTGAAGATGATCACGGAGCCGCGCGCCATTTGGAACACGGACGACGAGATCCAGAGCAGCCCCACGTTCGCGAGCACGGTCTGCAGCAGATCCAACAGCGACGGGAGCGCCACAGCCACCATGGTCTTCAGCGACACTGCACCCTTCTCCTCCACAGCAGGTCGCAGCAGTGGCTGTGATTCCTGGTTGCTGGCATTCGGATACCGACGTCCAGGTTGCTGCTGCTTCCGCTTCATGGCTGCGATCTCGGGTGTGTTCATGTACTTGTTGCCGCCCTTGCGCAGGCGCATCAATGGCGTCGCGAGGTAGTCTGCGTGGCGAACAAACTTGCGCAGATACAGAAACACGAGCACGAGCGCCATGGCGAGCTTCATCTGCAGCACGCCGAACCAGGGCTTGTCGAACGGACACAGTGTCGTGAGCGTCGCGGTGCCGTTGGCGGAGAGCGGTGCGCTCGGGTCCACGCAGAGCTCCGTGCCGTGCGCGCGCACACCGTACTCGGTCTTCATGATCACCGTGCTGAACGTGCCGGAGATCAACATCGCGAGTCCGTAGAGCGTGCCGTCGCGGCTGCTGCTGGCGGCGCTCACGACCATCTTGAGACAGGGGAAATGAATGTGCGGTGGTCCTTTTCGCGCCAAATGCGCCTGCAGACGAATCCGAACTGCGAGATCACAAGATGATGATTGGGCTGACAGGCGAGTTCAAGCAGACTTTCCATTGGCTGCAAATGCAAATGTGAAACGGATGTTTTGAAGACTATTTAAGCCAGTCTTTGTAGAGAAAAGCATCAAGTTGTACTCTAATTGGCTTAAAGCAAAGTATTAGAATGAGTTATTTTTATATGAACACTTCACCCAATCAGGTGTGCTTTCTTCCTGTGCTTGTTGCTCTTCCCTTCCCCACACATTTATTAGCTGCGACAACCACACAGGGAAAATTCTGCACAAGTTTGTATCGTGCCCGCTACGTGTTAATTAACAAATGGAACCCTTCAAAAATGGGTGCAAACACTTGGGAAATGGATTGCAAGAAGAGCGCCAGGATTTTCTCTCTCTTCCTCCAGCGAAAATGGCGCATTGAAGCGCATTTCCCAATAGTCAGCGGCACGCGCATCTACACCTACCAACACCATTCACACGATACTGCGCCACTATGGGCAACTGCATGGGATGCGAGACCGCGAACACGCGCGCCAAGGACGACGTCGAGGTCGTCGTGCTGCAGTCGCCGCCGCCGCCGACAGCAGCTACGACTAAAGCCAAGTCCACGCGAGCAGCTACGACCAACAGAAATGGAAATGGGAAAGCGACAGCAAAGACAAAGGGACAGCAGCCCGGCGACTCGTTTGTGGACGTGCTGTTCTTCCCGGATCCGGGGATGCCGTGCAAGAACTTTCGGTCCGAGAAGGGCTGCACGCGCAAGAACTGCAAGTCGATCCACGATGAGGGCTCGTCGCTGCTCACGATGCTCTCGTACCTGAATAATGCCAAAAAGAGCATGGAGATCTGCGTGTTCACGATCACCTGCGACGAGGTTTGCTGCATGTGCTCTCTACTGTGTCCTGAACTTATCTAACGACGTCGATGCGTGTGTCTGTTCTGCTTCAATAGATCGCAGACACGGTGCTCGCAGCGCATGAACGCGGCGTTAGCGTGCGTGTGATTACAGACGACGACCAGTCGAAAGGACGAGGATCCGATATCCAAAAGTTCATTGATGCTGTATGTACTGCGCTTCTGTCTCGGTTTTGTGTTATTGTGTGGTTTGACATGCGAGTCTGATAAACCGAATGCGCCATGTGTGCCTGAACGAATCACAGGGAATCCCAGTGCGAGATGACAATGCACGGACGTACATGCACAACAAGGTACGGTTTGGAATGCATTCACTGCTGATAGCGTCCTTATTCTGCCCACTGACCTGGAATGCTGCATTTTTGTTGCTTTCTGCGCAACAGTTTTGTGTAATCGACAACAAGATCCTCTTGAACGGTACGTCCATTTCTTTGTCACACAACAAACAAGTTCTATGTCTAATTCTTATAACGATGATGCCTGGTGTAGGATCATTCAATTGGAGTCGTCAAGCCGTCGTGGGAAATGCCGAGAACCTCGTTATCCACGCCGGCGGTCCAATCGTTCGTACGTGTCATGCTCATGCAACTTTGTACTCGGCTCAGGTTACAAGCCTCTGATCTTGCGTATGACGCCACTCATTGCTTTTTGTGTGTGTGTAGGTCGCTTCAAGGACCAATTTGAGAAGCTTTGGAAGCAGTACGAGCTCAATGCGCGCACCTAGAACCCAAGGCACTTGAGTGCCGCCCCCCAGTGGATTAGTTTTGATTTGTATACATATTTTATGGAGCTCTTGAGCCACAGAAGAGTGCCGGTGGCCAATGGACAATCCTCGGAGCAAGTCCACAGCAAGAAGACACCCGAACGAAAGGGTCGAATCAGATTTTTTTCTCTCAATAATCACTCATTTATAACCAATAATATGCTTGTATATCCTCATTTTAGCCAACCATCGCGATAGTTTGACTGGTGGTTCATCCAGCCGTGTCAATCTTGGCAATTCTAATTGCCCAAGAGCAAACTCTGCGAGAGATCACCATCATGTTGCGCCACTTGCGCCGCTCAAGCGTGGCTACGGCTCTGCAGCCACGATGGAACACTCGCGCACTTGCGTTCTCTAGCATCGCTGGTTCCGCTCCGTCACCAGCAGCGTCCGCTGTGGATGCAGCGCCAGTGAATGAACGCATCGACACGCTCGAGCGCATCCAGGCGACACCACTGCGCTCTCGCTTCCGCGTGGCGCTCGTGGGCCGAACGAACGTGGGCAAGTCGACGCTGTACAACCGCCTGACCAAGACCCGCTCGGCCATCGTACACAACGTGCCGGGCACGACGCGTGATCGTCGATACGCTGTGGTACGTGCCTGTGGCAGTGGCATCTGCATGTTGCTTGCAAGTGATTTTTAACGTGTGGCTGATATTGGTGTTGTTGTTGTTTTCTTACAGGCTCACTTGGCTGGCATGGAGTTTGACGTCATTGACACGGGTGGTCTCGAAGATGCACCGACTGGATCGTACGTTGCTTTTAACATAGGCGCTTCTATTCTGTGCACCAATCGATAACACACTCATTGTGTGCTGCGTGATGCTCGTAGACTGGAAGAAGGGATGCTGGAGCAGACGCGCAAGGCTGTGCACGAGGCCGATTTGGTGTTCTTCCTGATCGACGGTCGTCAGGGTGTGACGCCAATCGATTCCCACTTTGCGCGGTGGTTGCGCCGCGAGAATCCCGTCGCGCCTGTGCACTTGGTCGCGAACAAAGTCGAAGGGTACCCGGACCGCTGGGAGGACTCGATGAACGACTGCTTCCAGCTGGGCATGGGCTCGGCGATCCCGCTCTCAGCCGAGCATGGCGAGGGCATCACGAACCTCATCGATGTGCTCATTCCAGCGTACGATGTCCATGAAAAGGAGCAAGAAGCGCTCGTCCAGACCATCAAGAAGGAAGGCGGCGCTGCGACAGTTGACGACGAAGAAGATGTAAGTACAAGCATACGAGTGTGTGGATATTTTGGTGACGCAGTTTGTTAAAAGGATGGCACTCTGACGATGTTGAGTTGGCACAGTCTCGAATCATCAAGCTTGCGATCGTGGGACGACCGAATGTCGGCAAGGTACTGCGCGGTCTAATCGCGTAGGAGGTCATGCCGTTAAATCTGTCTAACAATGTGAAAATGGTCGATATGTGCTTTTTGGTGCTTCGATAGTCCACCCTGCTGAACAAGATTGTCCGCAAAGACCGCGTTTTGACTGGACCAGAGTACGTGCCTCGGACTTCGTCTCTCACTTTGTCTTGGTTGCCGTAATGCTGACGCTTCCTCTATGTATGCAGACCTGGTGTGACGCGCGACTCTGTCGAAGTGCCGTGGCGATTCCGGGGCTGCGACATCAAGCTCGTTGACACTGCGGGCATCCGCAAGTACAGCAAACGCGACCACGACAACCAGATCGAGAACCTATCCGTGCGTGACGCGTTCCGGGCGATCGACTCGGCTCAGGTCGTGATCGTTGTCGTCGACATGAGTCAGGATAAGCTGATCCACATGGATCTGACCATCGCGCAGAAGGTGATCGAGGAAGGTCGCGGTCTCATTATCGCAGCGAACAAGGCCGACCTCACGGACGACTCGGACTTTGAGATGCAGCGTATCCGCGACGAACTCGGCGACTCGCTTGCCCAGGTCAAGGGCGTGCCTGTCGTCCCGATCTCGGCGCTCACGGGCAAGGGCATCCGCAAGCTCCTGCCGGAAGTGATGAAGGCGTACGAGAAGTGGGACCTCCGTGTGACCACGGGCCGACTCAACCGCTGGATGAAGGCCATGGCGCGCCACCACCCGCCGCCGACGGTCAAGGGCAAGACGATCAACGTCAAGTACGTCACGCAGGTCAAGAGCCGACCACCGACGTTCGCGCTCTTTGTCAACAAGCCGCACGACGTCCCAGAGTCCTACCAGCGGTGCGTATTATAGTTTAGCATGGATACGAAGGTGGACTGCAATTTGCCACTTACCTCTTGTATATGCTGGTGCTTTATATGAGCAGGTTCTTGCTGACGCAGTTGCGCGAAGAATTCGACATGGTGGGCGTGCCTGCGCGTCTGCTGCTGCGCGGCAACAGCGAGTCGAATCCGTTTGAGAAGCGCAAGAAATTCCAGAAGCGCACGAGCAGCGTCACGCACGGCAAGGCGCGCAACCCGCAGAAGGCGTCGTCGACCAAGAAGAAATAGGGCGATAACCATACCGCTGCTGCTGCTGATCTGCATTTCCTTTTGAGACGCATGCCCAAATCAAACCATAGATGCACAAATTTTTCACTTACTTGAGGAGAAGAAGGTTGCTTTTCGTTGCACATGCTGACCAATGCGTCCATTTTTTATTTTTCTGAGAGCTCGATGGCTCTCGAAATTATAGCGTTTTCTTCATCGATGCCGCACTGGCTGCGCAACCAAAATCCATCCATACCTCCTCGTTGCCTACCCTATTGGCGTCTTCCTACAGAGCAACGAGTGTCCTGTCGACCACGCAAGTGCAAAGTAAGCGCTTCAAAGCGGCACTCACAGCACACGCAGCATCGACCAGGACCATCAAGAAGGAAGAGGAAAAAAACCTCATACACAAGACTCAAACGCTTCCTCCCTACTGGCAAGCAAAGATCTCACCACCCGCGGTCTTGCTCACCTCTCTCTCCTGCTCTCTACTATCGCATCCACTGTCCGCCCCTTTGCTCAAAGTGGCGCTTAAGCGACGATGGAGACGCCTGGGAAGCACTGCTCGATCGTGAAGCCCTTGGACGAGTGCTTGCTCTGGAAGTGGTCGTTCAGCATCTTGGCCTGCACATATATCCACGTAAAACATCACTATTAGTCTAACGATGCACCATGCGTCAGCATACACATATATACAGAGAGAGAGAGAGACGAGAACGTACGTTGGCGGTGACCATGAAGGTGGTCATGCAGATCTTGCACTTGATGCTCTCCTTGTCGGCAGCCATCTTGCCCTTGTTCTCGGCGTGATTCTTCTGCTTCTGCTCCTTCATCTTCTTCGCCATGTTGCGCTCGCGCGCCTCCTTCGACTTCTGTCCGTTGCCGCCGCCCATTGTGAGTGAGTCTACGAGAAGCTTCTTCCTTGCGCGCGGGTCGTCCTGATGCGGAATGAGCTTCTTCCTTGCTGTGCTTTGGATTCGGATTGGGTGGGTGCGGGAAGAAACCGAGCCAAAAGTTGCGCGAAGGTGACCCGAAACCTCGCACTGACTTTCAGTGAAGGGGTCAAAATGGACGAAAGGTGGCACGAAGGTCGCGTGAATGCTTCGACGATCCCGAAACGACGCAGGAAGGGAAACGCTCGTATCCCTTTGAATAGAGACTCGAATGATTACATACATCCTGCTATTTGAATCATGTACTTATTTTATATCAAGGCCAAATCCAAATGTGTATCAATTGCACTGTAGTCCATTTCATAACCATGCTTCTATAGAGAGGCTTTCCTCTCCAAAGAAGCAAGAGCATCCTGCATGTGCAGCTAGGAAGCAAAACGCAAAGGGAAAAGCTGTAGCATATGGTCACAGCTGCATGCGCCATCGCCGCATCTCGATGGTTATCATATCGCTTGTGTGTTTTTCATGTTTTCTTCATTTTTGTTTCCTTATATTGTGTCCTCATGGTGCGCAATGCTGATCCATCACATGGACCAGGAAGACAACGAGCAAACAAGCACAGCCTGCGAGATAAAAAGACATGCACCTCAGCCATCTCTGCTGCCGCTTGCATTTCCCATCGTCGGTCGCTTTCCTTCGTCTCGTTTTCCTCCCACATACTCATATACCGATCGCTAAATGCATCGTGCTGGTGCTTGTTTGTGTGCTGTTGATGTCGCTGCACATTCCCCCCCTCCCTCCTTTGTTTCAGCAGCCACCCATGCCCACATCCTTTTCTTCTTTCTTTCTTTCTGATTAGCTCGAAGCCGCCAAGTGTGGGAAGCACTGTGTGATCGTCATCCCCTTTTGGTTGTGCTTGCTGTTGAAATGCTCCTCCAGCAACTTGATCTACAAATGTAATGACACACAGTCCATACACATGCATACACATACACATCACGTCAGTTGTCCGCTCGTCCATTTCCATGTGCACAAAGAGCAAAAGCTCACACATGGTCGCTGCACGTACGTTGGCCGTGATCATAAACGTGGTCATGCAGATCTTGCACTTGAGACCCTCGCGGTCGGCAGTGATCTTGCCCTTGTTGGCCTCGCGCTGCTTCATCTTGGCCTCCTTCATCTTCTTGGCCGCGTTGCGCTCGCGCGCCGTCGCCGACTTCTGTCCGTTGCCACCGCCCATTCTGCCTGTGAGTTTCTGTTTCTTCTGCGATACAGTGTGAATGAATGGGTGGAGTCGGACACAAACACTTCGTGAGAGGTCGTGCGAAGGTGCGCGCATGACCCGACCAGGTGCAGAGCAAAAGAGACCATGTGAGATGTTGCTCAAAGGTTGCAGGGAACAACAACAAAGAAGTTGTGCGAAGGTCGCACACATTGCTCACACATTGCTCACATGTTGCAGAAAAGCGTTCAGGATGTAGCGCGGAGGTCGCGCATGCGTCTCTTCCCAGAAAGCAGATCCAACAAAGAAAATGTGCATGTTGCGCAAAGGTCGCAGCAACGTCATCATTGCCCTTTGGAAACGACGCCACTGAGGGAGGAAATGCACGCGAGTCCTCAGAAGACGATGCATCAGGACGATATCGCGCAGTGAACGATGAGCCAGGGACGCACGACAGCGCCATGCGCATGCGCTTGTCAGATCCACGCTCAGTATACGTATCCACAGCAGCAGCGCCAGCAGGTTCAACACGACGATGACGTCGCGACCGTCACGATGCTGCGCCTCAAAGTGCGCACGCTGGAGAAGTACAAGGCCAGCTACGAGCTGCTGTGCAGCCAACTAGGCGAGCTCAACGACCAGATCGGACTGCAGCTGCACCAGCACGAACGCGCTGTCGCGAGTCGCTGTGCGCGCGCAACGCCGAGCTTGAAGCCGCCGTCGCCGAGAGCGATGCGCTTCTCGAGAGCCAGAAGCACATGGCGCAACAAGATCGCGCATACTCGGAGCGCGTGCATGCGCAACTGAGTACGGCAGCCGAATTGCTTATAGCGACTGAATCACGCATCGAGAGCAAGGAAGCCCAGTTGGGACAGGAGATCGACAAGCTCGAGGCACAGGTGGCGAATCTACAACGGGAGAATGAAGCGCTCCGTGCTGCGCAACACGCATTGGAGCAAGAATGTGGGGCCAAGCAAGACGAAGAAACGCAGAAACGTGAGAAGTGCGAACGGAAATCCAAGCAGCACATTGCCGATTTGCGCCAGGAGCTGGATACGTGCGCCAGCGAACGCGAGACGCTGCGCACGCTGAACCGCAATATGAAAAAGCGGCTCGCACATCGCGTGTCCGAAATTGAGACGCTGACGAATCAGCTGAATCACGTGAAAGCTGACGTCGCCTATCTATCGGAGATCCTAAACGGACAGCAAGAGGCTGCACAGCAGTACGAACAGACCCAAACACGGCGCAGCAAGCAGGTTCGGCAATTAGAAGCGACTGCACATCGAGCCACCAAGCAGAGCGAGGGTCTCCAAGCCGAGTTGGTGGCTCCGCAGGAAGATCTGGTGCGGAAGAATGCGCTCACAGAAGCTCTTCATGGTGAGGTTCGCGCGTTAAAGACCCGCGAAGAGCTCCAGAGGCAGGAACTGGTGGATGCCCAAGCCTCTGTTGAGCGTCTCACGGATCAACTCCGCTCTCTCGAGGCTGACCAGCGTGTCGAAAAACGTGACTTGGAGGTTCAGCAACAGGCGAAGCTCAGAGCGTACCGCAAAGAACTCCACCAAATGCGCCAGTTGGTCGCTGTGAGCCACCAAAAGGCGACCGAGTCATCGAAGGATGTCCAGTCGTTAAAGCACGGGCTCTTTGGCGTCCAGGAACAGTTGCACGCGTACCACAGGGACCGGGATCAGTGGAGAGAGGATCTCCGTGGCTTGGAGCCTGAAGAAGACGAAGAGCAGCAGCGCGAGCTGTACGATGCGGCCGCCAAAGTCGAAGAATCCGTGCTCAAGCGCGCGATCATGGAGCAAGTGCAGCAACAATACGACACGGCAGGAAACATGCGGCGGCTTTCTCGAGAGAAGACTATGAAGAAAACAGGGAAACACGAACGGCGAGACTAACCTCAAAAACGGTGTATTTGGTACATTATTTGGCTCTGTTGGTGGCGTTTTTAGAGACAAGTGATTCGTAGCGGGACTTGAGTTTGTCGAACTCTTGACGAAGAAACTGGTTTTCTTCTTGCAGATCCTGTACTTCAAGCACCAATTCGTTGTCTGCATCGCGACGTGTCGACTGCTGGTGCTGACTTTGAGTTGCTGCCTCGAGGTCCTGGAGGCGCATGATGAGTGTTGCGATCTGGTCTTCCTTGGTTTTGATCGTCTCGCGGAACGTGCGTCGAAGTGCCTTGATCTCGGCTGTTTGGTTGCTATTAGCCTCACTGGCACCAGCGTGACTGCGCGTTGAGGATGGTGCAGGTATCGCAGTCTTTCGCTACAGCAATACAAAAGCAAGAGACGTGAGTTCTAGGCATGTACAAGGTCGTTGCCGCAAGGATGCGACACACTGGGATACGAGAGATGGCCGACACATCATCTGGCAACATAGATGGCATCGGGGGCTGCTGCTGCTTCGCTTGCCGCAGTTGCCGCTTTTTGTCCTCCAATTGGACCTGCAATGCCTTCACGACTTCACTCAAGCACCAACCGTTTGTCAGTGACCCCACATGGGCTACAAGAACTGCAGATCCACTAACGCACCGCCGTGGTGCGATACTGGGAAGCTTCGCTGGGCACTGGCATCCCTGTTGCCAGTGACAACGTTGAAGATGGCGCTGAGGGTGGCCGACGAGGAATCTGGTCGGATGCACTGTTCGCTGATGCTCCTCCATGCTGGCGCTTTTGGTACTCGGCGGCGATTTGACGGAGCTGCTCGAGTTCCAAGCGCTCGTCCATTGTGGCACTGCTGCTGCTTGCGCTCTCGGCCGTGCGAGCGCGTTTGACGTGCTGCACTTTGCCCTTCCACGTCTCGAGTTGCCGCTGCAATGCATCGATGAGCGCGTCGTCGTTTTTGGATTTGTCGACGAGCACTTGGAACTTTGCTTTGCTCTCGAGTTTCTCTTTTTCGAGAATCTGTGCGCGGCTCTTGACGCCGTCGTGCTTCTGTGTGAGCTGCGCCACGCGCGCGAGCAATTCGTCGCGTTCCTGCGTCACTTTGTCAAGCTGCTTTTGCCGTTGCACGTGCTGACTTGCGAGTTCCTGCTGAGCTCGTCGGTCGACGTTCGTCTCCGTGATGGCTGGTTGTGAAAGATCTTCACCATTCTCTGCCGCCGTCGCCTTTACTGTGACGAGTTCGGCTTCGAGTTTCTTGACTTTGGCCTTGAGCATCACAATTTGCTGAGCACGTCCGCGGCGGCGTGCATTCGCGTCTGCGTTCTCGACCAAGATCTCATCGAGCGCCACGTCGTCGCCGACTTCACGCTGCAACGCTCGCTGCAATTTCTTGACGTCGTGCTGCAGTTTGTCGTATTTGACCTTGAGGTCATCGAATTTCTTCTTGATCCCTGGATCCACTGCTGTTGCTTGCACTGGTGCCGATGTTGACGCTCCAGTATCAGTATTGTTCTCTTGCTGTGGACCAGTCTGTCCGCATTGTAGATGGACGTTTTGTTGCTTAGCGGCGTTCGCGCGTGCTTGGAACCTCGCAGCTTTGAGCGTCAGAGTGTCCACTTGCTTTTCCAGCTGCTGCTTGTCAGTCTCGAGCAGTTTGCATTGCTTGACGGCATCGACGGCTATTTGCTTCTCGCGCTGCAGGGTGCGCTTCAAGTGCCGAAGCGTCTTGGCCTGGTGGACGATCTTGGCGTCGCGAATGTCCTAACGATCAAGAGAGAGGTGATCAGCTATTTGCGAAGAGCTACGATGGAGAGAATGTGCCAGCGACAGAGTACGAACGTGGTCAGCGCCTCCGTCTCGCCCCAGCAGGATCTCCTGGACGGCGTCCGCGTTGAAACCAGGCACAGGCGCCATCGCCTCCAATTGGATCTGCAAACTGCACAAAGAGCCGAAACTGTGAGGAACAAGTGTAGGTTATTTCCACCAAACGTTCAATTCGTACGTTTTGATGTGGCGCTTGCATTCGGCAACTTGTGCGACCAACTGCGTGCTGGCGTTCGTGAGCTCCTGGACGTCGTGCACGTTGTCCCACTGGAACTCGCCCTGGAACGGAACGAGCCTTGACGCTCCACCATTGTCGCTGATGTTGTTGTTGTCGTCATCTTGCTGCTGGCTGCGCAATGGCGACTTGCGCGTTGCTGGCATTTGCCGACCATGCTGCGGAAGCGAACCTTCGGCATCGGAATCCGACGAACTCTCGTCGCTGTCATCATCAAACTGCGGCACGACGAGCGCTGCCTACAGAGAGCGGCAATGTCATTCGATTACGGCAATCTTACAAAGCGACAGCTGAGAAGCTGCTGTCTACGTACTGCTGGCTGTGACGTTGCTGCTTCGCTGCCGTTGGCACCATTTGCTCTTCACATCGTGACGTCGATCATCGTTTTCCCATCGGGACGCACGTGCACGTGGGTGCTCTCGACGTGCATGGCGCCGCCGCCATAAGGAGCGCTTGGCTTTCGCAGCATTCCCACAGACACAACAATGAAATCAACACCAAGATGACTGCCACGCTTCAGAGAGCGGTTATGGAGTGCCTTCGTCGTTTTTCCCCTGAGACTTTCGCCAGTGATCGAGATATAATTATACTGATCCGCGATTTCGACTCGAAATTCTCCTCGCATTTTTGCGTCTGTGAACGCGGCGGAAGAGACCAAAACGACAAGACTTGACGGCGGAAACGATCACAACACGCACATATACTGGTAATTAACAATATTGTTCCATTCCCTCCTGCCTGCTACCGTTCGCAGGTGTGTGTGTGCGTGAGAGAGAGAGAGAGAGAGACTCACTCGTTCTCCTTGTTCTAGGCATTCGCCACACTTCCCTATTGCGACTCAGGGCCGACGGATGTCCCCGCGCGCGCGGCCTTATACGTTCTACTTACTACACAACCGGCGCGCTTCCAAAGCCAGCGACTTTGGTTCTATGACTTGCTGTTCTCCTTCGACGATGCGATGGTGAAATTCGCCAGATCGTTCAGGATGTCGGCTGTCTTCGCAGCCTTGGACTTTGTTGCTGTCACTGGTGGGGAACTTGTCGGTGCTGGGCTCGATCTTGCTGTTGCTGGTACATATGGAATCGCGGAGGAAACTCCCCGCGTGCGTACTACGTCCTTGCTGATCCGTTCGCTGGCCTTGTGGAGCTCGTCGAAGAGCTCCTTGGGCTTGAAGAACAGCCGCAGGTTCAGCATGCGGTTGGAGTCGATCTGCATTTGACCAAAGCCGCGGATCTCAATGAGCGAGCCATCACCCTTGACGCCATTGTATCTTCCGGAGAACGGCCCCCAGTGGCGCCACGAGAAGTGGCACTGCGGCGGCTGCGTGAACACGTTGAGTACCTCCATGGGGAAGCCGTCGGTGAAAGCTTCGGCGAGGATCGCGCGCGGGTCTTTGACGTCATTGCCCATGTTGTCGTCGTTGACGAACAGCAGCCCAAACATGTCGTTCTCCTGGATCGCGTGACCAAGGATGCGACCTCCGTCGTTCACCTGGAGGTAGAAGCATTCGTGGCGCACGCTGACCCAGTCGTTGTACACAGCCTTGTGCGTGGCCTCCATGAGGAACGTCTGGCAACTCGCCTCGACGTACGACTCGAGCGGCGTCGACTCGTGCTCGCGGAGCTTGTGCTGCATGTACTCGAGGTCCGAGAGCACGTACTCTGGTGGACCATACCGCCATTTTACGACTTGGTTTGTGCTGCTATTGATGCTCCCCATGCCGCTGCGCGTGGGACGCTTGTAGCCCTTGGCGCTGAGCTCCTCGACCTGCTGCTTGGCGCGCGCGATCTTGCTATCGGAGACCGAGATCGTGGACCCCGCGGCCGGCACGAACAGCAGCACGTTGCCCTGACTGCCACTCGAGTTGAGCAGCACACCGTTGCCATTCGCACTGCGATGGTGATGCGAATGGCTCTGTTGACTGTTCTGCACGGACGGATCGGACTTCTGCGACGTGGCCTCTGAGATATCGGACGACGAGCTAGCTATGCTCTTGACGGATCGCGCGTCTTCGCGGGACTTGGTGCGCAATTGGCCGCCGGCGTACGCGCGCGGGGCGTTCCCACTCGTCGTGGAGCTCTGACTCGCGTCGGACCGCGACGCGCTTCGACTCTGGACTTTGTTCGCGCGCGGCGACGCCACGATGTCGTCGTGATGAGTGTTGTTGTTGTTGTTGTTGTTCATGGCGCTGTGGCTGCTCGTGCTGTGGCTACTCGCGGTGTGCGGGGAGGGGGCGCTGCTCTGCGCTGCCGGATCGCCCGCGACGCTGTCGATCTGCACGCGGCGGAACGCGCGCAGCCACCGGTCGCACTTCTCGACGCTCTCGGCGTAGAACTTGAGCGTGTTGCCCTTGGCCGTGCTGTCGGCGGGCGTGAGCACGATGGCGCGGTCGCTGCCGCCCCCCGGGGACTCGCTCGCGCGCACGGCATGCAGCACGGTGCACATGCGCACAGGCGCGAGTCCCGAGCCCGTGGCGATGGCGTTGCCGGCGTTCAGCGCCCAGCCGGACGCGAGCCACAGGTTGAACGACGTCTCGTCCTTACAGCAGTAGAGGTCGGCGCTCGAGCGTGTGACAAAGTAGAAGCGCTTCTCGAGACCCTTGAGCAGTCCGCGCTTGACCATCAAGTGACCTCGGTACAGGATGTCGGCCTTGGTCTCGGCGCGGTCCGACGCATGACTGCTGCTTGTGTGTGTCGCGGACGTCGTTGCGCGCGCGCGCACTTCGGGGTAATGCTGGTGCGCATTGTGCTGTCGCTGGTGCTGCTGCTGAGAGGACGACGACGTGATGGTCATGCCGCGCCGCTGGCGATGCGGCTCGGACGCAGCCACATGCGCGTCGAAATACGCGGACGCGCTCGTCGTGGACGTCGTCATCGTCATGCCGCGCGCCGGCCGCACGCTCGTGATGTGGCTGCTCGTGTACGCGCGCTCGTGCCGCGGCGCGCCGTCGCTGTTGAGCCGCAGATGCTGCCGCGCCGCCTGCGCGTTAGGCGTCGTGATCGCATTCGCCTCCTCTTCCTGCTGCTGCTGGTCGCTCTCGGCGCGCTGCTGCATCTTGATCTCCTTGCTGCTGCCGTGCAGCGCGCGCAGCCGATGCCCAAATGCCATTATATCGACTTGACGTGCTGGACCGGGAAGAAACCAAAATTGCCGTCAATGAATTGCTTGCTTGCGAGTGTGTCGGCAAGAGAATAGGTGATGGCTTGCTATGCGCAAGCACAACTGCCTTGCTTTTTTGTTGTTGTTGTTGTTGGGAAAATTGGAACGGAAGATGGAAGCTTGTAACACACGCGGAGGAGACTTGCGAGTGCGCTGCACAGCGAGCGCAGAGTGTAATGCCACGACACAAAACACACACGCACTACTGTCTGGTTGCTCTGATTGCTTGTCTGATGTTACCAGCGGCGACGGAGACGAGGATGTGCCACGGGACCAGATGGTAAGCATTGCGCTCCCACTCTCGCGTCTAGATGGGGCCAGCACTTGAGCTGTCGACTTAGTGAGAAAGACTCTCTAAGTTGATATGCAATTGCGCCTCGTTGAGAGGCATCCAGAACTGGCTCGAATTTTGTCGGATGCTCTTGGTGCTGCTGACTTGCTCTGACGAATCACAATGACAGCCTCACTAAAGCGAGGAAAGCGCATGCATTTTGCAGTTTGCCGATGCTGTCAATAAACTCCACGTTGCCCACCACCTTTTTGTGCTTGCGCTTCCAGTGTCGTGGGCATAGAGCAGACTGCAAAGCTGCTGTTGTTCTCTGTCGAGGTGAGCGAACGCCCCGTTCTTATTGCGTGGGTATCCGATGCGATACAGAATCGCACGACTCGTTATTTGTTGTGGTGCAGAGAGGCATTTCAGAGACGTTCGGTGGTGTGAAGCTACCAGCTGCTTCCGAGAACCACGAATCCGAACCAGACATAATCCACAATTGTCGCACAAGTATCATGCATTTATGCAAATGCTGGACAGAAGGGTTTTGCAAGAGCACCTCCTCTCTGCAGTCAGATAAAAGTGCGAATGCACAACAATATGCATGTGTGCTGATTGAAGAGCCGTCGTCGCTGGTTTTACGTTTGACGCCATATGCGCAGCTGTGCATATCAGTGTATCTGCGGTGCACATGTCTGCACCCGCTTTTGATTTAGCTGTTTTCCTCTCCGGCCAACAGGAAAACAGAACATGGCTACGGTTCAACAATATTCTCTCGCCAAGCTCCAAGGTAGCCATTTTTTCTTCACACACAAAATTGTTGATGCGATCGCACAAGAGCGTGTCATTTCCTCCTTCCAGTTGGCTGCTGCAATCTTTGTTCACGTTGCTGTCAGCTGTGGATCAAAACTGCAAAATCGTGGTTGCGTCTTCAAATGTGCGGCATGTGCCGAAAAGAAAAACGGGAAATTCGTCGATGGAAAAGTCGAGGGTTCATACAATTTGTGGCGAGCATTCGCTTGTCCCTGGGATATGCTGCATTGCACTTGCAGGCATCCTTCGGATATCGGCGAATAAATCGTCGAAGGGACAACCCAACAGATGCTAAAGTCTCGAATGCACACACAAAATGACAGAAGGAAAAAGGACGAGAAAGGGATGGATGGCGTCCTAGCATAACGTTTGGGTGTTTGAGGATGTATGCGAGCGTGTAGACGCAGCAGAGGCAGCGATTTTTGCTGAAAAGAGAAGGAAACTGGGGCGATCGTATGGGTGCCAAACGAGACTTGCGTCTTGTTGTTCCGACCGTGCGTCGTCGTCTCGATTGCAGCCACCCACGAACTCGCTCTGAATCAATTGCCTGCTTTTTTCAAGCTCAGACTGTCGACTTAGCTCGAGGTGGTGAAAAAAGGCTGATTGTCGTCTATTTAGGACAACATTAACTTAAGGAGTTGCAATATCGAGCAGATGGAAAACTTCAACAATAATTGCTGAGCATTGGCGTCCACAATTTTCGCAAGAACAAAACAACACTGCGAGCCACACGATGCATGCGCGCTATTCTACGCTTCCCTTGCCTGCGGCTGCCGCGATTAGCCCAGCTCCGCATTTCTAAGGGTGGGTCTTCTATCAAAACGGATCAGTGCCTCTGCTCGATCCTTGTCCAACCTTCGAGGTCCTCACTTCCACACCCACGATGCCCTGATGCTCGTGTGCTCGTCGATCTCTTCAAGGTCGCTGATCGCTCGCTTTCTTTGTGGTGGGCAGACCTTCAGGTGCTAAAGTCGACAGCTCCGCTGGTGCCAAACAAATCTCCGCAACGCTATATAGCAGGCTGTTCCCTCCTTCGCCTGTCGCTATGCATTTGTGCCTTTGGTCTGTGAAACGAGCGGAGAAAAGGCGATTGCGTGTGGCCACGGGATCTCTCCACGTCAGGAAGAAAGACGCTCTATGCCAACCAGCGTTATCAAGTATTTGCTGTGCGTGTTGCTCATTTCTGTTAGGAAAGATAGAGGTGCAGGAGCCATAGAGAGAAGAGGAGATGAGCACGTGAGACTAAAAATAACCTACACTCCCAACGTCGGAAGAACGATGCTCTATGCCAACGTCATCCACTCATTGACGATCCGTGCGGCTCATCAATTTGAAGCTGCTTGAGAGAGAGAGAGAGAGAGAAAAGGTAATTCTATGTACCTTATGATCTGCATGGAGTTTAAGAATTCCCGAGCCTCATTGACACTGCTGAGAGTGAGGTGTTTCTAATTGTTGATGGTGTGGCACCGACATCGTTGCCAAGTAGAGCTGCGACTACTTCCAACTTGACTTCTTAGTACTGCAGGTGGTGTGCACTCGGTGCCAAGCCGTCTTTCAGTGCGCTGTATTCGCACCAATTGTTCGTGACTTCCGGTCCCATGTACGCATGCTTCGAGTTCCCATCGATTGCTGCGTTCATTCAGGAAGACGAGTGCCCAACCGCTGCCTCCTGGACCTGGGTTGCCGCGTGCACCTCCATCGAAATACAAACGCGCCGTCGTCCATGCTTCCAGTTGGCGCGACAAGGCTTGTCTCTCCAGTACGCTGAGCAGTTGGCTCAGGCAACTAGTATTGATCTTTTCTCCTTTGAGCGTTCTCATCCGATGAGCCACAGCCCGCACCTGCATCACACACGGTGGGTGCTTTCTTCGATAGTGACGTGCTACCGTTCATGCACTATTTCCACTCTCGTTCTCGATAGCAATACTGGGATGCTTGATGTGACGATAAACCAAAGTTTCAGTAGTGCTGTCGAGTGTTCCAGAGTAGTGAACCCGAAGTGCTTTCCCATTTCCCAGAGCAAAGATCGTTGACCTGACGGGGCTGTGCGGCTAGCAATATGAGGTAGGAAGAGATTGAGTGCTTGCTCCGTCAACGTTCGGTCCATCTCTCTGAGGTGGTCCAGCACATGATGTGGCCCTGACGACGTCTTCAACATCGCTAGAATTCGCTCCCATTCATTGAGAGCAACCTGCGTCCATACATCATGATCGGACGAGAGCAGAGGAAAGGGGAATTTGGTTTCTTGTATCCATTGCTCCTGGAACCCTTCCCAATGCTCCTGCAGCGTGCGCTCGAGGTCTCTGTGTTTCTGCACAGAGTCTCCTTCGATCGCCAATCGTCTCGAGAGCATTTTGGTTTTCTTGAGGGGACATTGGGGTTGTTCAGGTTTATCTTTATCTTTATAAGGTGAGGTATATTTAGGTTCATCTTCGTGACCTACAATATCCATTCTCCTAACTAATCTTCATTACGAATTTCATCTAGGAGTGTAAATGTGTCTATAGCGCGGATTGCACTAGATCACTTCTGAATGATAAATAATCTTTGACCAGGATGGCATGTTCTCTTGGTCCTATGTGAGGCTGCCTTGTGTTGTCCAATGACCTTGGGTCTTCCGACCTTCGCATAAGCCAATGCATGACGTCGTTATCAAGATCCTGGGTGAGATTGTTGAAAGCAGCTCGATGAGTTGGGAAGTGAACCTGCGTTGAGGTTCTGGTGTCCATGGCTAGGTTGGCGGCTGAGTCCGCCATCCTGTTGAAGGCACGGTAGTGATGGTACCATCCTCGGATGTCGATGCAATCCGCGAGTCGTCGACTTGTCTGATATAAACGTGCCAATCGGTGCTGTCGAGGGGACCGATGCATTCGCTGTTGGGAGATAATGAGTGCACTGTCTCCAATCACGTACAACGGTTCGAAGTGACTGCGTTGGACTTCTCGGAGTCCATGTATGAGACCCCAGTACTCGGCAAAGTTGTTGGTCGTGTCCTTCCTGCTATACGCCATGCTCGCGACCCAAATTAAGCTGGCTGTGTGCGAGTCCTTATGGACACGCACGATAATGGATCCAGTCCCTCCTGGTCCTGGATTGCCGCGTGATCCACCATCGAAAAACAACAGGTAAACGCCGCGAGTATCGCTTGGAGTCAAGGGGATGGCGTCGGTTTGGCTGAGAAAGCAGTCGACATATGCCTTGAGAACTGCTGCAAACGTGTGACCGTCCGAGTCTCCAGCTTGCGCTTCAGCGAGTCGTGTGAGGTTTCGCATTCCTGCCTCTAATCTGGTCATCATGATCGCCATCTCAGCAGTCGATTTGATTGGATCCGAATCCATGCGTCGCAGATGCGCACTCCAAATGGCATGTATGAGCGACGCGCTCATATATCGCCACAGCATGTGTGCGACGGAATAGAGATGATCTTGGAGATGTTCAGTGGAGCACTTGTGTCCGATAATGTGTCTCTTGATCGTGGTCCATGCATGCCTTGGAGTATCTGGTAGATCCAGACTGAAGATCCAGGTTGCGGGGTCGTGACCAGGAGTGATTCCGATCTTCGCCCATAGCGCATAAAAGTAGTTCCACACCAGTTTGGCTTTCGGACACTCCCAGAATAGATGTTGAACAGAAGATTGGACAACTTGGGAGCATTCAGGATTCGAGCAGGATAGATCAGCTTTCTCATAGTTCCACATGGAGAGTCGGTTGGCTTTCAGCCGGAGAAGAGTCTGAGCCGTATAAGCAGTAATCCCTGGGATGTTGTGTAATTCGCTCCATTGGATTAATTGCAGTCCTGGCCACAGAGATCCTGCTGTTTGGACAACTTTGTTGACTGCTGCATCTCGAGTATCTTTGCCAATTTGTGTCCTCGTTGCTGCAACTTGTTGCCGATAGAAAGATCTGGTCGTATTATGTCGTCCGTTGCCACCCCATAGTTGCACGATTCTTGTGAAGCGTGGATGTGCATGGAACGACACCTTCTGCCCGTTCAAGTCTCTTGTTGCCATGACGTCACAGTCCGTTGCGGAGTGAACTGTATGCATAGCTTTGACTAGGGTCGTGTCGACGTGGGTCAGAGTTGCTTCACTGGTGTGCAGATGCCATTCGTGGTTATAATGACGTCGCCCGTTGTACAGCCGAAGCACATTTGTTTGCTGTGGTCGATACAGGAGCTGTGGGAATTTGGATACCAACGTAGCACATAACCGCTCGAGCGCTCGAATAGACGGCCGGGAGAATCCGGAGATTCAACATGTTGGGATGAAGTTAAGCACTCCTGGTCTTATCCACTCCCATCGAAGTATGTCACCCAGTTGTGCTGTTCCAACTGATAATGATGTGTGAGCAAGCTTGTATGGGGAGCCGTTGGAATCAAGAAGCCACCCATCTGCAGTCGAGGTCATGTATGGCAGCCATTCTGCACAGAATGTCCCGCGTAGCTTTCGTCCTTCAGCGATGATACCTGGAAGCCTGTCAGACATTTTAGAGCTGAGGTCGATCTGGAACACATCGCCGTCCCAATGAGTCTGCACAATTGTCGACTTGAAGTGCTCGTAACACCAACGTACATTATCACGTTCTCTGGGCTCATAGGGTCGAGAATGGAGCGACTCACATAATGCTGCGCCAGTTGTCCACATGTTATCACGAAGCTGGGGTGGCCGCCTTGGAATTGCATCGAGCGGCGTGATGTACGTCGAAGAAGCCCTTGTGTTATGCAGCAAGATTTCCCCGATGACCTGATCGATGTGAGAGGTAGTGATTGCCCATTTGGAGACTGCTGTGGCACTCATCGTCATCAGCTCAGTTCTGATGTTGGGTACTGCCAAGCCTCCATTCATTTTTTTGAGTTCAGCTTGTTCTTCCTTCATCCACGGTTTCGCAGGCTTACCACTCCTTGAGCCCCAGACAAATTGTTTCACTAGGTCGTGTAGCTGATTGACAATAGCCGTAGAGGGCCAGGAGTGCCTGGCCACGTAAAGCACTTTGGGTATGATGACGGCACTGGCAATTGCTGCGCGTTGGGCGACAGAGTGAGTTTTGAGACGCGCAAGTCTAAGTCTGACACGTAAGGCTTGGATGCACTTGGACCAGTTACTTGCATTCGAAGGCGTTTGTCCGACTTGGATGCCGAGGTAGCGGCAATGTTCCTCACGTTGTAGCACATGAATGTCACTGACTGACTCTTCGGTGGAGCTATATTCCTTGTTCAGCGGTAATACTGCAGATTTGTACCGATTGACTCGAAGCCCAGAAGCTGCTCCATATTTGTCCAGGATTGCAAACACGGCACTAATATCCTTGGGATCGCTAAGATAAATGGTCGTGTCGTCTGCGTATCCTCCAATTCTGACTTCAGTTGCGCATCCTGCTGCCTGGAGTTCAACGCCGCGTATTTCGTCACTCTCTTCGATTTTCCGATAAAGAACCTCTAACGCCAAGATGAAGAGAAGAGGGGCCAGTGGACATCCTTGACGAATTCCGGATGTTACGTTGTACTTTCTCGACAGGAAACCGTTGACAATGAACTTGTAAGTGGTTTGAGAGTGTAACACCTTCACTAAGCGTACGAACTTCAATGGGAACCCAAGATGCTGGAGCGCTTGTGCCAGAAAGCTGCGATCGAGTGAATCATAGGCTTTAGCAAAATCAAGGAGCAACGCGATCGCTCTGGACATGGCAGGGTCGCTCGTGGCCCGCTGTTGCGCAGCCAATAGCACATCGATCGTAGTTGGGATTGCTCGCCCTGGAACGAAACCAGCTTGCATGTGATGGATAAGCCAAGGGAGCACGGTTCGTAATCTGGTTGCAAATATCCGTGTGAATATTTTGTAATCCGAGTTGAGGAGTGCGATTGGCCTGTAGTCCAGCGGCGATGCAGCAGAGACGGACTTTTTTATGCAGTGAATATGTGCTTCACTGAACGAACTTGGTAGAACGCATTCGGGTATCCACAAGTTGAAAAGTCACTCGAATAGGCCGGTAATCTCGTCACAGTGGTCTCTGTGCCAGTCATTGCCGAGTTCGTCAGGACCGTGAGCTTTGCCTCTCTTGCATTTCTTCACAGCCTGTTTAATTTCACTCGAATCGATCGGTTTGAGCAGGAAGCCTAATCTGTCCGACGGAGGAACAGCTGTTCCTGGATCAAGGATTTGATCGATGTCAGTTTGCAGAGTGGGCGCCTGTTGCATGATTGATTTCCATCCTTCTCCCATGTCGTCGGCAAGTTCTCGTGAACGCATGGGTCCGCAAGTCGCTGTGCCACCGAGTGTGAAGATAGTGTTGTCAAGGAACTTGGTCGAGATGCGCTTGTAGAAGGATTTGCTCGTTTTTCGTTCATGATGCATGTGCTCCCGAAAAATGCGGTCCCGTTTCGAAGCCTGCCACTTCGATTTGCATTCTGCAATGGCACGACGAATACTCGTGGCGGTGGTAAGAAACTCTTGCGACAACTCCACGTTATGATCACCCACCGCTCCACCAGAGTGATCGAGCATCTGCGCTTCCGATTCTGAGAGGCGTCGTTGCAACCTCTGGATTTTCTTCTTGTATCCTTGATTCAATCTGGCGAAGTACGATTTTTAGCTTCAAGGTACCTGATCCTGAGCGCGATCTTGGCTTCATCCCACCAATTTGCTGTGGCCAGAGCATAATCACGAGGCGAAGAGTAACGTCCACGTAACTCATCAAGTTGATCATGAGCTTTTTCGAAGAAATCTTTTCCAATAATCGCCGAATGCGCCGCTGCATTCTTCGGAAGTGGATAGACAACTCGAGGTTTCTTGCTTTGGATCACCTTGTCAGGAGCAGCTACCCGGATCGTGACTCCATAGTTCAGGTTTATCGTGACGTCGCCATCTTCCGCTTTGCGCATCGGTGTTCGTCTCTATCCCGCTTTCCAGGTTGTGGAGGTAAGTCGGTTGTGGGTGAGTGATATTCCACGAGCTGCTTCTCCTGTGACGCGAACGACCAGTCATGTGATCCACTGAGCTGGTTTGGATCAAATTTCTCTTGTTTGCCAGGCGGTGGTGTCCACACTAACCCTCCCAAACTGGAATTGTCACTGCCCTCAATTGGATCCTCAGTAACTGGTTCGTAATCGAATTGGCCGGATCGGTCAGTCTTGAACTCCGTCTTGCTCCTCTCAGTTCCTTGGAGATGCTTCGCTAATGAGGTGCCCGTCATATTCGCCGGTGGTGATGGTTCGTTCAGGGTTCTGAAGTGCAGACTGTTATAGTGTTCATTTGCGAATTTCAGAACAATTGACAGTGGACTGTTTGTGGCCTCTGCTTTGATTCTGTCTTGACGGAGTTCGTCTTCCCATGCCTTCCCCGTGCACGCATGTTTTTTGGCTGACAAAAACTGGACGCCTGCGTTGACTTTGGATTGTCGCTTGTAAATTGAATAGCCTTTTCGATCCCTGTAAATCGTCTCGATGAGCACGAAGATTTTCGTCTGCAGAGCTTCGGCAGCCATCCGTAGGGACTCCGGTCCACCCCACAGGGACCCTGGCACCGTGGAAGAGCGGCTGGATGAGCTACTTGCGATATCGTTGAAATAGCTGAGAATATCTGCTTTCCTTTCTTTTGGGCTCATTTTACGGTCCCCTCTCGCAGTTGCCTGTTCCACACGCTGTCTGCCTCCGGTCGCTCTCCAGTCGTCTCCGTCGGGTGCGCGGATTTGAGTTGCACCAATTGGAGTCTGAAGGGGATCGTCGTTTTGTCCCATTTCGTCGCTGTGCTCCTGTCAAAGAAAAAGAAGCGAAGAGAGTGAGCGCTGTCATTGCACTCCGCAGTTTTGAGATCTTTCAGCATCGCCATAGTTTCTTCCAATTTGCCGTCTTTTCGGGATCTCGCTGCTTGCAAGATGGCTTCCACGATTCGTCCGGTCGACTGATGGTCTTTGTAGACTTGCGTCGAGTCCGCTAACTTGCCGACCAACTCTCCTTCCACCTGAGCTACGATGGTGTTCTGGAAGCGGAAGAGGGTGTCCCATCACACACTCGCCGTAGGAATTGGGCAGGTGTCGAATCAGGAGTTCGCCTTCCAGGATCGCTAGCATGATTTCCCATTCCATCGCTGTCGGCTCGCGCAGGGTTGGTGTGTACTCGAATTTTTGCTTGCAGTGTCGGATCATGCTGCGTTGTTCCTCCTCAGAGTATTTGGCCGTTTGGAAGGCGAAGAGTTGGGTGCCTTGCTCTTTGACGTTTGTTTGACTGTTGGTGCTCGTTGGGGAACTCCAGGGCGTAGCCTTGGTTTCTGATGCAAGTCTGTTCTGGCCGATTCTCTTTTGGATAAGCGCTACCACTGTCCAAGATGACCGGTGCATATCCTTGCATCGTTCTTGGATCGTCCGCTTCCACTCCGGAAATGATTTTTCCTTCACAATTGCCAGCAGACGAAAAAGGTTCACCAGCGCGTCCGCTTCTTCTCCATTGAGTGTTGGATAGTTGTCGTTCACCTTTCTTGGTTCTTCAAGAACACGCATCCCGTTGTAGAGAGCCGTGAACATTAACTGCACTTCGTATTCAATCTCCACTCTATTGACTGCGATCCTCGCAACTTCGCTGTGAGGACTTCGTGTCTCTCCTGTGGTGCGGTCTCCGTCGCTGCTGCTTTGTGAGAGCCTTCCGCTGGTGATGGTGCCGTCTCGTGTCGGTCTATCATGGCGTCGTCGCCTCCTGAGGGGTCAGTCGTTCCCTCCTCGTTGGTCCCAGACTCGTCCGGCGCTCCTGCATTTACCTCGTCTGGTTAGTTCGTGCGCACGGGATCTGGCGCTCCCCTTCCTCGTGCTGCGACGATGGTACGGCCATCACTACGTCCGCTTGCGTCCGCCCGCCAGCTACGCCGAGTAGCGGCTGTCGTCGTAGAATCTCCTTCCGAAGCTTCCTTCCGCGCGCCATCCTCCCTGGCTGCTCCATATTCGTCGCGGAGACCTCGGAGAAAGCTCTTGCTTTTCGCTCTCAACAGTGGCTTGTATACTCGGTTCAATATATTGATCTTTGCAGTGGGCTGTCGGTTGTCGTCGTGGTGCTTGCACTTCCGACACAGACAGCTGGTGCCAAGGCTGTCTGTCCAGCACAAGGCTGGATCGAAAGTGGGTATCTTGGAGTTCATATACAGTGGCAGTAGTTGTTGTAGACAAGTGTATCATGCCTGCATGTACATCAGACGCCCCGTACATGAAAACCAGAAAAAGATGCACTTTTCCTTCATTCAAAGTATTTGACGTAGAGTTGACCGTTAATGGAATCAAATATACACATACAAACACATACTCGCGTACGCACTCACATGCAAAAATGATGTATTCGCTTTTCAATGCTTTTTTTCATTTCTTGACGCATCGACACACACTACTTGACAGATGTGAAAAACTAGAATTCAGAATCATGCAATATCTAAAACTAAAGATTTTGAACAGTTGACGTGGTCGCACTGGCACTCGACAAGGAAAGCAAAAAGATGATTGGACTCACTGGACTCCTGGACCTGCAGCAGCGCGATTCTTTTCTGCTTCTGAGATCTCCTCCCTAACAAAGCCTTGTCACGAACAATGTATCCTCATCGTTTGGAATGATCAGCTTGGCACAACACCTTTATCACCGTGTCACACTGTTGTTACGTTCACTCTTCCAAGGTTACGCGTTGGAAGGTTTCTCTTTTCCCACTCCGAAACTTGAAGACAGTACGACATTCAAATGTTACTCCCCAACGGAACGTCCCACAATTGTTGACGTTCCATGGCTACGCACATTGCAATACAGAATACCCACGTCGGAGGCCCCAAACACGACGGTCGTCTACCAGTCAAGATAATCCGGGGCGATTTCCAATGAACAGATCCATGTCCCAGTTTGCGGTCCCTCACACCTCGATTCAAGAGTCGCCGACAATAGCGCTCAGCCTCACAACCACGTCAATGAGCTTCGCCTCCTCCCCATCCCATTCCCACGACCGCACGTTGTGCACTTGAGATCGTGTGGCGACATTCAACCATGCATGATACAGCAATCCTAGCGCGTCTAGTAGAGTTTATACCCAAACCAACCATGGCTCGTGCCAGATCGTTCAAATAGTCTCGCAAGTTCTCGCATTCGGAGCCCATACGAGTATTCACGCCCACAAAAACGCTTGTGACGTTGGCAGGCAACATAACAGCTCCACGATTGTGCGGCCATGCTTTCAGTCCGATTGCGCACACTAGAATTCGTGAAGGAAGAGTTCGTGGAATCGTGTCCCTATCCCTTTCGTTACCCCATAACTCACCACATATCGGCAGTAACTCCAGACATAAACCTTTATTTAAACTTTCCAAACGCGACTTGTCAATTTTCGCTGGAATGGAGATTGACGTTTTGCCAAGGAAGAACAATTTCTGGCACAGCGGCAGGCCTCGGATAACCCGTTCGCCCATCCAGAAAGCTATGTCCTTGAATAGAGAAACCCGCATTTGCAGCGAACCAAGCTCACTGGGTATCTGCGCTGCTTTAACAACAATTCGCATCTTTAGAATCCTCTGGATCGATGCTCCGCATCGTGGCTTCCAGTCGGAGGGTGGCTCTAATAACAGCACATGTCGAGCAATCGACCAGCTCTTGCGTAAATCCCGTGTTGATGACTCAGCGATCTGCGACTTTGGCAGCGTGAGCAATTGATTCTTCAGACAATGTAGTACGCAAGTATCGATCCAAACCAATTAATGCATCACAGTATCTCTCAGCAGTAGTGTCTGTTGGCCGTGTTTGTTGTGTCACCATGAGGTGGGACAGAAACTCTAGCGCTGGACACACATCACGGATTATCCACTTGGACTCAGGCAGCCGTTGACAACGACCTCGAATTGTTTGCAGCTTGTCTGGAATGGTATCTAACTCAAGCTGCGGAAATTGGTATGT
>VFIW01000070.1:0-184197 GCA_006386115.1 Globisporangium splendens | reverse complement strand
CAGAATCATGCAATATCTAAAACGGAAGATTTTGATCTGTACACGTGGTCGCACTGGTACTCGGCAAGGAAAGCAAAAAGGTGATTGGACTCACGAGACACCTGCACCTACAGCAGCGCGACTCTTTTCCGCTTCTGAGATCTCGAACAGCTTGTCCACGACATACGTCATCCTCACTCGTTCGGACGGATTCTGCTTTGTCATCAACTCAATCAGGTTCCACTGCTTGTCGTTTCCACTGCTTGTCGTTCATCATTCCAGGTCGCGTTGGAAGGTCTCCATTTTTCACACGAATTCTGACGACAGCACTATACATGTTCCTTCCCCACGGAATGTCGCCAGTGACTGCTTCCAGGATGCACATTGCAAACGAATACACGTCGGAGGCAAACGACGGTCGTTCACCAGCTAGATACTCGGGTGATTTCCAATGAACAGCTCCCATGTGCTTCACCTCGACCATGATTTCAGAGTCGCCGACGATCGCGCTCAGCCCAAAGTCAATGAGCTTCGCCTTCCCATCCATACCCACGAGCACGTTGTCGCACTTGAGATCGTTGTGGACGACGCTCAACCCATGCATGTACGCAAGTCCGAGCGCGATCTCGTAGAGTTTATCCCAAACCAAATGGTCGTTTCCAGCTCGCTTCAAATAGTCTCGCAAATCCCCATTCGAAGCGTATTCACACACAAAATAACGCTTGTCGACGTGGCAGGCACCATACAGCTCCACAATGTGCGGGTGCTTCTTCAGTCGATGCCACACTCGTACTTCGTGAAGGAAGAGCTCGTTGGAAATCGTGTCCCTGTCGCCTTCGTACCCCATGAACTTCACCACAACCGGAGTATCCAGCCAAACACCTTTATACACTTTTCCAAACGCGCCTTGTCCAATTTCGCTGGAAGAGGAGAATTGAAGTTTTCGCAAAGGCAAGAACCACGTTGGCACAGCTTGAGGCTCGTCACCAGTTCTGCCATCACAAAGTTCTGTCCTTGATAAACCGAACATTTTCAGCGACACAGCTCCCGGTATCGCGCTTGCTTTTACACAATTCGCATCCTTTAGAATCCGCTGATCGATGCTCGCTTCGCTGCGCTTCCAGCTCCGGATTGGGTGGCTCTTACTCACATGCACCATGTCAAGCAAACGATCCAGCTCTTCGTAAATCACGTGGTGGGACTCAGCGACTTGTCGACTTCTGGCAGCGTGAGCAGTCGATTTTTCAGACAACGTAGTGCGCAGGTATCGGTCCAAACTGCGTAAGGCAGCACAATATTTCTCAGCAACAGTGTCTGTTGGCCGTATTTGTTGTGACACCATGGTGTGGAACAGAAACTCTAGCGCTGGCCACACATCACGGACAAGCCACTTGGACTCAGGCAATTGTTGACATCGGTCTCGAATCGTTTGCAGCTTGACTGGAATTGTGTTTAACTCAAGCTGTGGAAACTGGAATGTGTCGATGCTTGCATACTCTGATGGCTGGTATATATCGAAGAAAAAAGAAAGGCAATGTTGGTGGAAAATAACTCAGTTGCTGTTCACAGTGTGATATGTCACGTACCTCAATGTGTGTATCATGGGCGACCAGGACGAGATAATTTCTCGTCTCAACAAATTTCTTGAACTGAAGCACAACATACCCGATCGATATGCGATCGGCAGACTTGTATGCACACATCTTTGTGACCAAGTCCCACTGGTCATCACTAAAGCTTTCAGGGCGATCTGGGAGTTTTCTACGTCTGACATTTCGATAATATCCATATAATTCCAGCGGAAACCAAGGTCTCTTGAGAGTAATCGCTTCCAAAATGCACATTCCAAACGCGTAGATGTCGGACGAAAGAGACTTGACTTGACCGGAAAGTAGTTCAGGGGAAGCCCAACCCGCTTGTTCTGTATCGAACCAGAAGTAATAATGATCCATGCGATATTCCAGCCCACCAACTTTTGCAACACCATCCAAACCGACAACGATGTTTGAGCATCGCAGATCACCATGGACAATGCTGCGTTGATGGAGCAATTGAACACCAAGCGCCGCATCATACAGATATTTCCAAGGGGATTGCTGCTTTTCTATCAGCACATCCAGTAGTCGCTTCCCATACTCGTACACGAAGAAAGGCTTCGACTCAATATGGCAAGCTCCGAAGAGCTTTCGCACGTTCGGGTGACTCAGTGAGTACCAGCGATCTGCAACTTTCTGAAACTCGTTTTTATCCATCCATGTGATGTTGCGACGATCACCTTGGTCTTCAAGCCACTTGCCTTCGTACGTCGTGATTTCAGCGTCGCCTTCAGTTCGATTCCACTCGTTAAACTCCACATCCTCGCGAGATATAAACCAATCTGGAACAGATGGCTCTTCATGTCGCACCCTCGAAGGAATCGATTTTTGACACCTTCAATGGCGTAAACTGCTTCTTCATTAGTACCGCTCGTTGTTTCCGCAGCGTATTCACAGCAGGACAGCTGCATGCTCCCTGTCATGTATGTTGTCGAGACCGTCGACAAGGGCTCCTCATCCACCAGTTTTTCATAGATAGACTGCATCGTATTTGTTTTGTCGGTAAGCCACTGACCCTTCCAATCACTCTCTTGCAGACTCAATTGTAGTAGCGCCGCAAAATGATCCAACTCTTCATGGAAATCACTGATTGCGCTTGAGATGGCAAGACTGGAAATAAGTCGAGACAGAAGTTGATTTTGCTCTTTGCATCGAAACAGCAGTCGGCAAAAACGGAACAGGATGGGAATCAACGTTGTCAGCGCTTCTGATTGGACTCCAATCATACCCTGCTGCTCCAACTGGGAGCAGACGTCTTGCAGCCGTTGCATCACCCGTGTAGTCACAACTGCAAATTCATGTGTCTTTGTGCACAATTCATGCATGGTTTCCAAGGTACCAGGAAGCAATGGAGTTCTGCAGTTGATCTGGGTATGCACATGGTTTACACACTGCAACATTTCTCGATGAGCAATTGGACCCCAGGTGCGTAATCCCATCGCGATTAATCGTATCAAGTGGTGTCTCGCCATCGGCAGCTCGGACATCCACGTCTGCGCCTGCCTCAATCAGAGTTTTGACGATGTTCATATTCCTGCACGACCAGCCAGAGTGAGAGACGCTCGCACTCGGACTGCGATTCATTCCAAACAATTGTTCTGTTCGGTGATGCGCCGGCTTTCAGCAGACAGGAAACAATTTCACTGTGTCCTTGTTGCGCGGCGTACGACAACGCGGTTCTTCCGTTTGAGTCCTTGTCATCTACATTCGATCCCTCCTTTATCAAAACCGTAATGACACCCGAGTAGCCCGACTCGGCAGCATAGGACAACAGACCTCTTCCATACCAGTCCTTCTCGGTCACGTCAGCCCCTCGATCAACCAAAAGCTGCACCATTTCTGTCAGGCCATCTTCAACCGCATACGACAGAGCACTTCTTCCATTCTCGTCCTTCTCGGTCACGTCAGCTCCAAGATCGACTAAAAGCCGCACGATCTCTGTCTCGCCAACTTCAGCCGCATTCAACAAAGGACTTATTCCAAATACGTCCTTCTCGGTCACATCGGCTCCTCGATCAACCAAAAGTCGCACAATCTCTGCATGGCCTGCATCGGCAGCATATAATAAAGGACTCCTTCCAAACAGGTCCTTCTCGGTCACGTCAGCTCCTCGATCAACCAAAATCCGTGCTATTTCTGTCTGGCCCGATTTAGCAGCATACGACAAAAGACTTCTTCCATTCTCGTCCTTCTCGGTCACGTCAGCTCCAAGATCGATTAAAAGCTGCACAATCTCTGCATGGCCTGCTTCAGCTGCATACGATAAAGGACTTCTTCCATACCCGTCCTTCTCGGTCACGTCAGCTCCTCGATCAACCAAAATCCGTGCTATTTCTGTCTGGCCCGCTTTAGCCGCGTACGACAAAAGACTCCTTCCAAACAGGTCCTTCTCGGTCACGTCGGCTCCTCGATCGACTAAAAGCTGCACAATCTCTGCAATGCCGTGTTCGACAGCAAGCGAAAGTGCTGTCCGTCCGTTGACCTTGCCATCAATGTTTGTCCTGCTGTAAGCCAGAAGCATTTGAACACATTCCACCTCCCCACTGCTCACCGCATAAAGCAACGGTCTAGGGACGATTTGAACGCGCTCTTTCGTCGTGGTGCTGTCTTTGCTCATGCTTTTGTCTCTCAAGCTTGCACTGAAGAAAAAGAGAGTAGGCAGAATGCGATCTCAAATGAAGAAGAATTGGGAGATTAGGTGACTTTCTCCAACATGTGTCTTTTCTGGTCCCAATGTCCCACTCTCTTGCCACAATAGAAATAAATCACCACACAGCAGTTGCTTTTTGCTGTTCCAGTATTTTGAGACATCATTTCGAACAACAAGGGAAAAGAGAAGCGCATCTTCTGCAGTAAGCGTATTTGATAAACGAGCCTATCAGGTCACGCCACCATCCCACACACTCACACGCTCAAGCCAACCACTGTAAATTGTCGTGTTAATTGAAGAACATGAAGAATCTTCGATTTGTGCTTCTATCAAGTGAAGCGAAATGTGACTGCAAAGGAGAATGCTGGAAAGTGGAGCTAGTGGTCAACATCGACAGAGAATTGTGCGAATAAAGTAGGCGTCACAGAAAACACATTGTTCTTCTACAAATATAGGAAACTTTCGATCCAGCCTTGTGCTGGACAGACAGCCTTGGCACCAGCTGTCTGTGTCGGAAGTGCAAGCACCACGACGACAACCGACAGCCCACTGCAAAGATCAATATATTGAACCGAGTATACAAGCCACTGTTGAGAGCGAAAAGCAAGAGCTTTCTCCGAGGTCTCCGCGACGAATATGGAGCAGCCAGGGAGGATGGCGCGCGGAAGGAAGCTTCGGAAGGAGATTCTACGACGACAGCCGCTACTCGGCGTAGCTGGCGGGCGGACGCAAGCGGACGTAGTGATGGCCGTACCATCGTCGCAGCACGAGGAAGGGGAGCGCCAGATCCCGTGCGCACGAACTAACCAGACGAGGTAAATGCAGGAGCGCCGGACGAGTCTGGGACCAACGAGGAGGGAACGACTGACCCCTCAGGAGGCGACGACGCCATGGTTGACCGACACGAGACGGCACCATCACCAGCGGAAGGCTCTCACAAAGCAGCAGCGACGGAGACCGCACCACAGGAGAGACACGAAGTCCTCACAGCGAAGTTGCGAGGATCGCAGTCAATAGAGTGGAGATTGAATACGAAGTGCAGTTAATGTTCACGGCTCTCTACAACGGGATGCGTGTTCTTGAAGAACCAAGAAAGGTGAACGACAACTATCCAACACTCAATGGAGAAGAAGCGGACGCGCTGGTGAACCTTTTTCGTCTGCTGGCAATTGTGAAGGAAAAATCATTTCCGGAGTGGAAGCGGACGATCCAAGAACGATGCAAGGATATGCACCGGTCATCTTGGACAGTGGTAGCGCTTATCCAAAAGAGAATCGGCCAGAACAGACTTGCATCAGAAACCAAGGCTACGCCCTGGAGTTCCCCAACGAGCACCAACAGTCAAACAAACGTCAAAGAGCAAGGCACCCAACTCTTCGCCTTCCAAACGGCCAAATACTCTGAGGAGGAACAACGCAGCATGATCCGACACTGCAAGCAAAAATTCGAGTACACACCAACCCTGCGCGAGCCGACAGCGATGGAATGGGAAATCATGCTAGCGATCCTGGAAGGCGAACTCCTGATTCGACACCTGCCCAATTCCTACGGCGAGTGTGTGATGGGACACCCTCTTCCGCTTCCAGAACACCATCGTAGCTCAGGTGGAAGGAGAGTTGGTCGGCAAGTTAGCGGACTCGACGCAAGTCTACAAAGACCATCAGTCGACCGGACGAATCGTGGAAGCCATCTTGCAAGCAGCGAGATCCCGAAAAGACGGCAAATTGGAAGAAACTATGGCGATGCTGAAAGATCTCAAAACTGCGGAGTGCAATGACAGCGCTCACTCTCTTCGCTTCTTTTTCTTTGACAGGAGCACAGCGACGAAATGGGACAAAACGACGATCCCCTTCAGACTCCAATTGGTGCAACTCAAATCCGCGCACCCGACGGAGACGACTGGAGAGCGACCGGAGGCAGACAGCGTGTGGAACAGGCAACTGCGAGAGGGGACCGTAAAATGAGCCCAAAAGAAAGGAAAGCAGATATTCTCAGCTATTTCAACGATATCGCAAGTAGCTCATCCAGCCGCTCTTCCACGGTGCCAGGGTCCCTGTGGGGTGGACCGGAGTCCCTACGGATGGCTGCCGAAGCTCTGCAGACGAAAATCTTCGTGCTCATCGAGACGATTTACAGGGATCGAAAAGGCTATTCAATTTACAAGCGACAATCCAAAGTCAACGCAGGCGTCCAGTTTTTGTCAGCCAAAAAACATGCGTGCACGGGGAAGGCATGGGAAGACGAACTCCGTCAAGACAGAATCAAAGCAGAGGCCACAAACAGTCCACTGTCAATTGTTCTGAAATTCGCAAATGAACACTATAACAGTCTGCACTTCAGAACCCTGAACGAACCATCACCACCGGCGAATATGACGGGCACCTCATTAGCGAAGCATCTCCAAGGAACTGAGAGGAGCAAGACGGAGTTCAAGACTGACCGATCCGGCCAATTCGATTACGAACCAGTTACTGAGGATCCAATTGAGGGCAGTGACAATTCCAGTTTGGGAGGGTTAGTGTGGACACCACCGCCTGGCAAACAAGAGAAATTTGATCCAAACCAGCTCAGTGGATCACATGACTGGTCGTTCGCGTCACAGGAGAATCAGCTCGTGGAATATCACTCACCCACAACCGACTTACCTCCACAACCTGGAAAGCGGGATAGAGACGAACACCGATGCGCAAAGCGGAAGATGGCGACGTCACGATAAACCTGAACAACCCCAATGTCCCCTCAAGAAAACCAAAATGCTCTCGAGACGATTGGCGATCGAAGGAGACTCTGTGCAGAAACACAGAGACCTCGAGCGCACGCTGCAGGAGCATTGGGAAGGGTTCCAGGAGCAATGGATACAAGAAACCAAATTCCCCTTTCCTCTGCTCTCGTCCGATCATGATGTATGGACGCAGGTTGCTCCCAATGAATGGGAGCGAATTCTAGCGATGTTGAAGACGTCGTCAGGGCCACATCATGTGCTGGACCACCTCAGAGGGCCCACGCTAGTGGACTTGACGCAAGTTCTGCGCGAACAGGTGATTGAGGAAGGCCTCAAACGTCTTTCATACCGCACCGATCAAGCAGAAACCAGGGTATGGATTACAAGCTGGTTTACAGGATTGCAACGGCAACCACGAAGCAACAACGGGTGGCACTACTCAACTCCAAGGAAGACTGGTCGACGCTAGGAAAAATGAAGTACGGTGGCTTCGAAGTTCTGTGACTTTGTCACCCGACCCAGCAAGAGAAGCTCAGCCGCTGCATCATCTGTACAGTGGTGTATGAGGAGGAGCTGTAGACGTTCAGGTCCAGCGACGCCGAAGACCCAGATAGCCTGTACGAGGCGATTGAAGGCTTCTGTGTGATATTGAAGCAAACCAGAGAACTCAAAGCAGCCTTCAAGAACGGAGAGGAGCACAGCGAGTGGTCAGCTCTATCGGTGATCATGGCTCAAGTCACCATGGAGGTGGACTCGGTTGAGCCCTCAAGGTGCTAAAGGCGCGACACCAACAAGTAACCAAGGTGGCAGTAGCCCAGGCACAGTAATGTACGCCGCGCTACATGCCCTCAAGAATGCATTTTTCAAAAACCAAAAGAAGGGAAAAAGACCATGTCCTAACACGCTACGGGTATTAACTCAGAACGTGTGTGGATTCAAAAAGAAAGAACGAGTAAAATTGTTAGAGGATCTTAAGGGGGACTAACCGCAGAAAAGTATGATATCATTTAGTTACAGAAAACGAAGATGACCACTGCCAGAGAAGAACGCAGACTCGGACATTACTGGAACCGAATATGGGGGGTTGCAAACCTGGACGAACCAACGTCCTTTTGGTCCATCCATCCAGACGCGACCAGCGGAGTGGCAATACTCACAAATCCGAAGACGATTTGCGAAACACAACTGATCTAGGAATCCAAGTGGACAACTCGGACACTCTCTATCAAATCTAAGGGAGTGGTGTGGATTAATGTGTACGCACCCAACAAGAAAGCAGAGCGAGAACACTTCTTCCGACGCCTTAACGAGGAGTTCGGGACTCATCGTGCAGCAGCAGTGCTCGGAGGTGACTTCAATTGTGTGCTCGACAAGCAACGGGACCGGTACCGAAGAGGAGTTCGGCTACCTGTGCAGTGCGAAAGTGCAGAACTGAGACGATTAGTGACGGAGTGGGACATACACGACGCACGGGAGCTAGTGGAGGATCCGGAGTGGCCAGTGCAGAGGGAACCGACGGAGCATTTCACATACTGGAGAAAACTCAGCCAGTCGACTCGACCGATTCTATATCGCAGGAAACCTGGGCAGCGCCGTGCAATGGGAGGCCATAGAGCTACCCAAGCTCTACTCGGATCACCAAGCAGTGGTGCTGCATATGAAATGGACGAGTCAACCGCAGAGACCAAGGAAGGCGAACAAGTGCAGGTGCCCGATGCGAACCTCGCGTCCTGACTTGGTGCGGACTGGGGTGCAAAAGGCAATCGTTCACGAGCTGGAGCTGATGCAGAGTGAAGGGTCAATCGAGTGAAGCCACCTGGAGCAGCGTATCCTCAAACCAATACTGAGAGTAAGTCGAGCAGAGAAGAGGCAAGTACGAAGATATCGGCAAAAGTTGGAGGATCAGCAGCACCGACCGGCAAACCGCACAAGGCGTCAGCTGATCGAAGAACAAGCAAACGCGGCAAGGGAGGCAGCAGAGTTCAAATTCGGTAAGTATATGCAAGCAACCCAGGGGGATGTTCGTCACTTCTTTCGGAGGATCGCCAACTGGCAGAGGGATCAAACAATTTCGCGATTGGAACCGACCACCGGAGGGTACCACCCACCAAACGCGAGTCTCGCGGACATCATGGGGGCAGAATGGAACCAAATCACCGGCCAGAGCCATTCTACGGTCCCTCCGCAGAAGGCTGAACAGCGATTTGATGCACTGGTGTACATTCCGGAAACTCGGAAAGTCACGGAAGCGCAAAACCAAGATTTGATGGCACCCATCACTGAAAAGGAAGTACGAGAGGCGATCGCGACTTTACATCGGCATAAGGCAGGTGGCGTGGATAGTCTGAACAATGACTTCTACAAGGATAGCGAGGACGTGATGGTCGACGTTTTGGTACGGGAGTTCAACAACATCCGACGCAGGGCACCCATGCCACGATCATTCGGTCAAGGAATCGTGATACCGTTGCGCAAGAAAGGAGATTCGCCAAACCCCCTCGATTACAGACCAATCACTCTGCTTACGACCACTTACTAGTAGTTTGCAAAAGTCTTGGCAACAAGGCTGCAAGACATCTTTCTGTGGATCATCGGGGAAGCACAGCAAGGCTTTGTACGCGACCGACTGATGGAGAACGCGATCCTCATTATGCAAGCTGCGTTGGACAAAGCGTACTACAACAGTGCTGAAGGGTTGGATGACGATCCGGGAATTGCGATGTTTGACTTCATGAAGGCTTACGACACGTTGGACAGAGACTTTCTGTTCGTTGTGCTGTGCAAGTCCGGCTTTGGGCGATAATTTGTGGATTTTGTACATCGAATGCACTCGGACACTACAGCACAGTACCGGATCTATGGGGAACTGTCGACAGAATGGGAGGTTAAGTCTGACATCGTCAAGGTTGCCCATTGAGATCCTCTAACAATTTTACTCGTTCTTTCTTTTTGAATCCACACACGTTCTGAGTTAATACCCGTAGCGTGTTAGGACATGGTCTTTTTCCCTTCTTTTGGTTTTTGAAAAATGCATTCTTGAGGGCATGTAGCGCGGCGTACATTACTGTGCCTGGGCTACTGCCACCTTGGTTACTTGTTGGTGTCGCGCCTTTAGCACCTTGAGGGCTCAACCGAGTCCACCTCCATGGTGACTTGAGCCATGATCACCGATAGAGCTGACCACTCGCTGTGCTCCTCTCCGTTCTTGAAGGCTGCTTTGAGTTCTCTGGTTTGCTTCAATATCACACAGAAGCCTTCAATCGCCTCGTACAGGCTATCTGGGTCTTCGGCGTCGCTGGACCTGAACGTCTACAGCTCCTCCTCATACACCACTGTACAGATGATGCAGCGGCTGAGCTTCTCTTGCTGGGTCGGGTGACAAAGTCACAGAACTTCGAAGCCACCGTACTTCATTTTTCCTAGCGTCGACCAGTCTTCCTTGGAGTTGAGTAGTGCCACCCGTTGTTGCTTCGTGGTTGCCGTTGCAATCCTGTAAACCAGCTTGTAATCCATACCCTGGTTTCTGCTTGATCGGTGCGGTATGAAAGACGTTTGAGGCCTTCCTCAATCACCTGTTCGCGCAGAACTTGCGTCAAGTCCACTAGCGTGGGCCCTCTGAGGTGGTCCAGCACATGATGTGGCCCTGACGACGTCTTCAACATCGCTAGAATTCGCTCCCATTCATTGGGAGCAACCTGCGTCCATACATCATGATCGGACGAGAGCAGAGGAAAGGGGAATTTGGTTTCTTGTATCCATTGCTCCTGGAACCCTTCCCAATGCTCCTGCAGCGTGCGCTCGAGGTCTCTGTGTTTCTGCACAGAGTCTCCTTCGATCGCCAATCGTCTCGAGAGCATTTTGGTTTTCTTGAGGGGACATTGGGGTTGTTCAGGTTTATCGTGACGTCGCCATCTTCCGCTTTGCGCATCGGTGTTCGTCTCTATCCCGCTTTCCAGGTTGTGGAGGTAAGTCGGTTGTGGGTGAGTGATATTCCACGAGCTGATTCTCCTGTGACGCGAACGACCAGTCATGTGATCCACTGAGCTGGTTTGGATCAAATTTCTCTTGTTTGCCAGGCGGTGGTGTCCACACTAACCCTCCCAAACTGGAATTGTCACTGCCCTCAATTGGATCCTCAGTAACTGGTTCGTAATCGAATTGGCCGGATCGGTCAGTCTTGAACTCCGTCTTGCTCCTCTCAGTTCCTTGGAGATGCTTCGCTAATGAGGTGCCCGTCATATTCGCCGGTGGTGATGGTTCGTTCAGGGTTCTGAAGTGCAGACTGTTATAGTGTTCATTTGCGAATTTCAGAACAATTGACAGTGGACTGTTTGTGGCCTCTGCTTTGATTCTGTCTTGACGGAGTTCGTCTTCCCATGCCTTCCCCGTGCACGCATGTTTTTTGGCTGACAAAAACTGGACGCCTGCGTTGACTTTGGATTGTCGCTTGTAAATTGAATAGCCTTTTCGATCCCTGTAAATCGTCTCGATGAGCACGAAGATTTTCGTCTGCAGAGCTTCGGCAGCCATCCGTAGGGACTCCGGTCCACCCCACAGGGACCCTGGCACCGTGGAAGAGCGGCTGGATGAGCTACTTGCGATATCGTTGAAATAGCTGAGAATATCTGCTTTCCTTTCTTTTGGGCTCATTTTACGGTCCCCTCTCGCAGTTGCCTGTTCCACACGCTGTCTGCCTCCGGTCGCTCTCCAGTCGTCTCCGTCGGGTGCGCGGATTTGAGTTGCACCAATTGGAGTCTGAAGGGGATCGTCGTTTTGTCCCATTTCGTCGCTGTGCTCCTGTCAAAGAAAAAGAAGCGAAGAGAGTGAGCGCTGTCATTGCACTCCGCAGTTTTGAGATCTTTCAGCATCGCCATAGTTTCTTCCAATTTGCCGTCTTTTCGGGATCTCGCTGCTTGCAAGATGGCTTCCACGATTCGTCCGGTCGACTGATGGTCTTTGTAGACTTGCGTCGAGTCCGCTAACTTGCCGACCAACTCTCCTTCCACCTGAGCTACGATGGTGTTCTGGAAGCGGAAGAGGGTGTCCCATCACACACTCGCCGTAGGAATTGGGCAGGTGTCGAATCAGGAGTTCGCCTTCCAGGATCGCTAGCATGATTTCCCATTCCATCGCTGTCGGCTCGCGCAGGGTTGGTGTGTACTCGAATTTTTGCTTGCAGTGTCGGATCATGCTGCGTTGTTCCTCCTCAGAGTATTTGGCCGTTTGGAAGGCGAAGAGTTGGGTGCCTTGCTCTTTGACGTTTGTTTGACTGTTGGTGCTCGTTGGGGAACTCCAGGGCGTAGCCTTGGTTTCTGATGCAAGTCTGTTCTGGCCGATTCTCTTTTGGATAAGCGCTACCACTGTCCAAGATGACCGGTGCATATCCTTGCATCGTTCTTGGATCGTCCGCTTCCACTCCGGAAATGATTTTTCCTTCACAATTGCCAGCAGACGAAAAAGGTTCACCAGCGCGTCCGCTTCTTCTCCATTGAGTGTTGGATAGTTGTCGTTCACCTTTCTTGGTTCTTCAAGAACACGCATCCCGTTGTAGAGAGCCGTGAACATTAACTGCACTTCGTATTCAATCTCCACTCTATTGACTGCGATCCTCGCAACTTCGCTGTGAGGACTTCGTGTCTCTCCTGTGGTGCGGTCTCCGTCGCTGCTGCTTTGTGAGAGCCTTCCGCTGGTGATGGTGCCGTCTCGTGTCGGTCTACCATGGCGTCGTCGCCTCCTGAGGGGTCAGTCGTTCCCTCCTCGTTGGTCCCAGACTCGTCCGGCGCTCCTGCATTTACCTCGTCTGGTTAGTTCGTGCGCACGGGATCTGGCGCTCCCCTTCCTCGTGCTGCGACGATGGTACGGCCATCACTACGTCCGCTTGCGTCCGCCCGCCAGCTACGCCGAGTAGCGGCTGTCGTCGTAGAATCTCCTTCCGAAGCTTCCTTCCGCGCGCCATCCTCCCTGGCTGCTCCATATTCGTCGCGGAGACCTCGGAGAAAGCTCTTGCTTTTCGCTCTCAACAGTGGCTTGTATACTCGGTTCAATATATTGATCTTTGCAGTGGGCTGTCGGTTGTCGTCGTGGTGCTTGCACTTCCGACACAGACAGCTGGTGCCAAGGCTGTCTGTCCAGCACAAGGATGGATCGAAAGGTTTTGAAGCAGCTTGAGCTCCGAGAAAAAGAGAGTCTCACACGCAGTGTCACGACAATGTAGCTGTAAATTAAAGAATTGCCAGTATGTATTTGCTACAACGACCACAACAGACACACAAACAGCCACAGAAAAAAAGCCTATCGACAAAACTAAACCCAACCAGACAATAGCCTATCGGTGCTCCTGCAGATTCGCGGCATTGTGCTTGGCCATGAGGTACGTCGCCTCAGCCGCCATGTTGATCTGCATCAGCCGCTGCATCATCTGCTCGCGCTCATTCATCTGGCGGGAGTACGAGGCATGAGACTGAGGTGGCGGTGGTGGTGCCATGGGTCGCGAACTGCTGTTGGTGCGCACGAGTTGAGGCTGTGCTGCCGCATTCGAGCTCGTCTGGTACGCGTTGAGGTACTTGAGTCGATCGTCCTGGGGGATTCCACGCTGTTGGACGGGCTGCTGTTGCTGGAAGCCGCGTCCTGGAAGCTCCACGAGTCCCGTCTCGTCGTCTGCGTACATTTCGATCGCGCGGAGCTTGGCCATCACCTGCGACGTGGGACTCAGCGGTCGTCGTTGCGAAGATGGAGGCTTGTACGCGACGATGGACGACGCGCCGTCGTCAATCTCGTCGCCACTGCTCTCATCGTCACTGCTGCTGAGACTCCCGGAGCTGTACGCTTGCGCTTCCTCCACATCGTAAGCGCTGCTGCCGACAGAGCTCACGAAACTGCCCTGCTTGTGAAGACCTCGCGGCTGGGAACCGAGGCTCGAGCCTGGTGCCGCATTCCAACGTGCGCCACCATCGCCTCCAGACCCAAAGCGAGGAGCAGCGGCTCCTCCACGAGAGTTACCGGATGACATGGCTCCTGCTGACATTTGCCGATTGTACTGATACGATTGATACGACGACGACCCGCTAGCGCCGATGCTCTCTTTGCGAGGATACGACCCGACGCTACTGCTGCTTGCTGGATCGGAGAAACTGGACTCGGACGTCGCCGTGCGCCGTGCGCTGAACGTCGTGCTCGTGCTGCTTCGAGGACTCATCAATTGCTTCACTTTGACTTCGCTGATATACTGCGGCACGTGGTCTCTGGAAGGCGCACGCACGCGATCGTACTGACCTCCGTTGCCATTACCTCCATGTCCTCGATACGAGGATCCAGCAGACGACGACGAGTAGTTGGATCGCGGTTGACTCGACGACCGACGGCGCGGCGAATTTGAGCGATGCGACGAATGCTCCGACTGGAAACTCACGCGCGACGCCTTGCGGTACAACTGATCCTTGGCGTCGATGAGGCACCGCTTGCAGAAGAAATAGGAGCACGGGAACGCCACGGTCTGCTGCTGGCGTCGCGACGGGTAGATGAGCTTCGTCATGCGGCAGCGGTCGCACACGTTCTTGCCGCAGCTCTTGCAGTTCTGGCCGCCGCTGCCTTGTTTCAAGACCTTGAGCTTCTGGTCGCAGATATCACACGTCTTGCTCGTTTGGCTCGCGACAAACACATCCTTGCCGCTCACGAGCTTCGAGAGTCGCTTCGATTGCGAGCAGTCGAGCACGTTCGCCATCGCGAGCCACATCTCGGTCATCACGGCGTCCGTGCTCCAGCTGCGGGACTTACCGCCCACCATGTGCGTGCCTTTCATGTACACGCCCGTGCGGCCATTGCCGAGATCGCGGAAAATATACCCGACGGAGATCGTCGAGCGCTTGACGCCCTGCTGTTCAAACGGCGGGCACTCGCTCACGCGCACCGACTGCATGGTGAGAAACCCGACTTCGTCCCCGTTCGCGTCGTTCATGAGCCCCATCTCTTCGTGCCAGCACACGTCGCGCTTGTGCAGCAGCTTGCCCGTCGGCGCACACGCGAGCCACTTAAGTCCCGTGAACCGGAACGTGAAGCCCGGGTCTTCTTCCTCGAACGGGTCTTCCTCCATCACGTGGAGCATCGCGGCGTCCAGGTAATCGTTGTGCATGATGCAGCGCTGGGTCTTGAAGCTGCCGTGGTCGGCCGCATAGAGACCCCACATGACATCTTCCAGCGACCCCGGGAGCGAGCCGATCGTGATCACCTTGAGCGCGCTGCCGCGGTCGGCGCCGCGTTCGCGGTACAACTGCAGTCCCTGCCGTTCGCCGATGAGCTTCCAGTTGTCGGGCTGCTGCGCCGGGTGGAAGCGCGTCAGCGGCGCTTCGTCACGCAGCGTCTGGTGCAGCAACTGGTACGCCTTGTGGTGGTAGTCGTTCTGCAGCTCTGGCGCGAGCGCCATGGTCGGGAAGAAGTCGTCCGGGAACGGGATCTTCACCTCCTTCAGCACGCGGCTCAGCATCGTGTCTCGCGTATTAATAATAATAATGCGGGGAGTACTATAGATGGTCCTTCTCGCGCAGCTCCTCGTCTTCAGAAGCGCTTCTCCGCCTGAGAAAAATGGCACGACCTGCTGTTTTTGGGTTTAGTTTTGCTGATCACTCGCGTTTCTTTCTATATAGAGAGAGCTCCAAACAATCCCACACAGCCGGTAATCTGGCGACAGAAAAGCACACACAACAGCGAAACAGATGCGTCAGGAGGATTATGCACAAGGATGGCATGCCAAGCACACACACACACACACACACACACACACACAGCAGCCAATATCGACGAGGGATCTTAACGCCAGCCAATACAATACGCATCCAGGCAGTGTACACACCTGTGGCTTGCCTGACAGCGTCGGATATTCCAAACTGCAAGAAGATCACGAGCGTGTGTCCGATTAAGGACAGGCGGACGCACACGCTTGTTCAGCTTCCCAGAGACGCGCAGGTGCAACGAATGCGCCGCCGCGAGTCGGGTTCTGAGTGGCGCCAGAACGGAGGGGAACGTGAGCGAGTGCCTGTCCTTCATGGGCGAAATCCAACGGGCTCCATACAGTGGCACCGAGAGGAGCTCCTCGCATACGTACACTGTATGCGTTGACCTCACTGCACAGAACGGGCAAAATGCATCTGCGATCCTCCACCCTCTCGCCTGGTTTCTACACTTTGGAAGCACTGGAGCAGACGATGATTATGCAATGACACAGGATGAGCGAACTTACAGTTTGAGGTTGGGAGGTGGGTTTCAAATGGAGGCTGGATGGGGGATATCGAATTGGGGAGAACACTTGGACTTGTCGCATCCTCCTTGACTTTATGGTGATGTCAGTTTCCCTTCAAAGAACTTGGCGTTCCATTCTGAGAACCCTCTCGTTAATGTGCATTTTGAGAACGAGATATCACATTGTGCAGTGATTAATCATGCTGATGAAATATCGACGCATCGATATTACACAACTATCATATTACGGAGGAGGATCAACACTCCCTTTGCATAACGCATTCCCGAGGTCCAATGCTGACTCCACGTCAGCGGACACGCCTGGCGTCCCGACAGTATCAGCTCACCTCCGACTGTGGCACCATTACGCCCGCGCGCGCGCGTGTGTACAGCTCACGTTTCAACTGGAGAGCTGGCATCACGTGCGCACTCTGCATGCGGAAGAGCCACAGCACCATAGGAATTCCAGCAGCTACAGTGGCGTCTGTGGTCCCGCGAACTTTTAACCCCCACCGAGAGTAATCTCGTTCAACCGCTCAAACGCTGGTCATAGACTTCCTACGCCGATCAGTTGTTGCTCGCTGTGTATTGTGTTGCTGTCTTGTTTGGTGCTGAGGCTTTCCACTGATGCAAACGCGCGATAACTTGAAACAGAAGGATACTGCGAGTTGACGTCATGCCTTGGGTGGAAGATTCGGACTCGCACTCTATACTGATGTGGTCGGTCAGCAACGATCTCGTGGCGGCGCCGGTGCTGTAAACATGAGTGGCTAGCATAATCTCCCCCCGAAACACGCACTGCTGCGCTGGACACTGGCACCCCCGGATCACAAACAGAGTCAACAAATTCTTGCATCTGGAAAAAGAGACAGCCATCTGTTGATACCCGCGAGTGAACAGACATCAAGTCACCTTCAAGGAAGAGGCACAACGACGTGTGGACGCGGCACGGGGACACACCCACTCTCTGTCTTGTACCACAGCGCACTCGTTGTTGTTGTGCGCTCAGCCACTGGCTTCTTGCCTCGTGTTGGCCACGACTGACAAGATCACTCAGCTCTTACGCAAAGCAAAACTTGAAGCGAAGATTCATTCGCTAGTCCTGATGGTGGGTGGACTCCAGCATTACTGCGCACCACAATTGGACGGTGTCCTCATTTAACCAGATGCGGAGTCGCTCTCTTTGTGTGTGAGATCCATTCCCAATATGGTCCTCCTCCTCGCGTCAAGACAAAATGCCGGAATTCCGTCAGCGCGTCCGTAGAATACTATGCAGCGTTCAACGATTTCCCCTATCAGCGGAGCCCTAGGCGACTGATCCAACGATGGACACAGTAGTTGCAAATGAACCAATGTTTCATGTGTGTGTGTACATGTGCGTGCGCGCGCTTTCTGACTTGCGAAGAGAGTGATGACCGTCTCCATCAGCGACATCTAGAACACATTCTCTTTGAAGACAAAAAAGAAAAGTGCTGCTGCGCTTATACTGGATTCACGTGTGGTTGATATGACTGAGTATTAGCATGATCCGTCCAAGTGCCAGCGAAGTGCTCCTCGTGCGTTTATTTGTTCTGACCCAAACAAACATCAAGCTCACAAGTCTGTGTTTGAGTCCTATTTTCTTTGCTGCACGGCAGAAGTTGCAGACATTCTAGTTGCTGACTAAAAATGCTGCTCAGGTGTTTATGTTTACTTGCAAACGTGGTGGACTCAGTCGATCGACGTGTTAAATCAAGCCATCCATAGGGGGGCTGTTCCGTTCAACTGCTCTGCGTGTGTTTGATGTCGAGCAGCAAGCGAGTTTCTTGACGCGCATGCCCTTCATCGAACTTTTTCAGCAGCTCAAGATGCATTCGCAACCCGGACAGCGCGCAATTAAACGTTTAGACGAACAGTGGATGTGCTCGGGTGATGCGTTCTGCTAAAACAAACCATCCACAAGGGTTTCGTTTTGCCAACGTCAGCTGCGTTCCATACAAAGCAGTCGCCGGCACCGAGTCGAAGATGTTGTGCTGTAATCATGGCAGTCTGTTGCATGTTGCGAGAATGGAGTTGTGACCAGATCCTGACCCATATAATCGCATCCATCCCAAAGGTCGCGTTTGGAAGTGTGGAAGATAGTATCCGGATAGGTTCGTCTCCAAAGTTCGCATTTCACATGACGCGAACCTGTTCTTGAACTGTTTGCTCATGGATGCGTACTTAAGGACAAGTTGAGGTTGACTGTTTGCGTCGACATGAGGACATGTCAACTTAGCCATCCACAGGCAAAGTCCACACACACACACACAAGCACCATCACAACCAGAAGAGCTGCGCATCAACATGGAGACTCTCGCGCACGGAATCGCCGGCAGCGTCGTACGCATGCGTCTTGGCCTGCAGTCTCTGCGTTCTGTGTGAACACGTGCCTCTAATCTCTCTGCCTCTCTCTTTGTGCATGCGCATGCGTTGGTGACTTAGGGCGGCATGGTCGCCATGGCGATCCTCTATCCGCTTGACCAGATCAAGACGATCATGCAAGGTGAGGCTTGCCTTCGACTGCATAAGACGCTCCATAAGCTCACCACATTGGAAGACACTCTGACGCATTGTGTCGTGTATGGTGTGGCTCTGTCTGCGATATAGTGGAAGGCCAGGAGGCTGCAGCACAAGCGCAAGCCGAAGCTGGAGAGAAGCAAACGGACGCGAGCAAGAAGAAGTTGCTTGAGCAAAGCTTTGCGGTCCAGGCCATCGCAATCGTCAAGGCCAAGAAGTGGGCGGTGTACCAGGGCCACGTGTCCACGCAGGTCGCGCTCGGTGGCTCCAACTTTGTGTATTTCTTCTGGTATGTGTAGCCATTTTGTATCGTCTTGGTTGCTTTTCGCTGATGATGACTTTACTTTTGCGTATTCAATAGCTACAACGGGTTGAAGAATGCGCTCATCAAGCGCTTGAACAACACGAACAAGGCGCTGAGCGGCGCGATCACGCCGATGCAGAACCTCGCGCTTTCGTGTCTGGCCGGGATCATCAACGTGTATATCACAGCACCGCTGTGGGTCATGAACATGCGCTTGAAGTCTAAAGACCACGCCAAGTACACGGGGATGATCGGTACGCAAGAGCATGAAATGGCGGCTGTTATCTTGGGGAAATGCGCTGATGCCAGTTGCCTCTGTTTTGTACGACCTTAACGCAGATTGCATCAAGAAGATCATCCAAACCGAGGGGCTCTTGTCGCTCTGGAACGGCACGCTGGCGTCGCTCATGCTGGTGTCCAACCCCGTGATCCACTACGTCAGCTACGAGCGCATGAAGACAGCGCTCCAGCTCCGCCGAATCGCCTCCAACCCGAAAGGTGTGATGTATGTGACCTTGACTGTCCTTCAAAACTCCTTCGTCTCAAGCCTAAAACCACGTGCATCTTCATGTGCTGTTTGTTGTTGGTGGTGGTGGTGTCAGATGGCGCGAACCTCTCGGCGTGGGAGATCTTTGTGCTGGGGGCTTTGGCAAAGTCGTTGACGACCGTCGTGACGTACCCGCTCCAAGTCGCGCAATCGCTGATGCGCGTCCAAGCCGCCGCGACAGCCAAGAAGGAACAGGACAACGGCACGCTGAAGACGAAGCCGGTCAGCGACAGCTTGACCAGCTGCCTCGCGCAGATCTACAAAGAGCAAGGTGTAGCGGGATACTTTGCCGGTCTAGAGGCAAAATTGCTCCAGACGGTGTTGACAGCTGCCATTTCGTTGGTCACGTACGAGAAGCTGCTCGCAATCATCCTGGTGCTCCTGCGTCAAACGAAGCCGAAGGCGATCGCGAAGGCCGTCGCATAAAGGCAAGGACACGCGAAATGAGCCTGTTTTCTCTCAGACTCGTAAATTCTCCTCCTTGTCTTCAATTTTGTATGTTTAAATCGAAACGCTTGTAAATGGTCGGTCACACGGACAGACTAGTCTTCCTTCGGAGTCGATGTCTTTTTCCCCAAACGCTTTAGATGCGCCATTTGACGGCGGAACTCCATGATCGGTACGGCAGGCGTTCCTCCTGAATTGCGTGATACAAGGGAACGACGTCAGCTTTCTCTTCTGCTATCATCGATTCAAAAGTGTTCACTTTACCGTAGGTCGCATCGGATGCGAGGTGGTTCATCACGCCACTCTTTGCCGCGATGCGCACATTGTCCCCGATCTGTAAATGCTGAGCGATCCCGACTTGGCCGCCAATGTGCACGTTGTTGCCGAGCGTCGTGCTGCCGGCGATGCCCGTCTGCGCAGCGATCACGCATCCTTTACCGAGTTGCACATTGTGTCCGATTTGAATCTGCGCACACACAACAACGCACACAATTGCCTCAATTTTTTGCACTTGCACTTACTTGTGGATAGAAGGACATAAAAAGAAGAAGTCGCTTACCAGGTTATCCAACTTGCAACCTTTCCCGAGCACGGTGTTCCGCCAACTTCCTCGGTCGATCGCGCAATTGGCACTAGTAGCAATGCAAGAGAGTACGCAACAAACCCACGAAATGAGGTCAACTACAACACAATCACAGGCAAACCATTCCCCACAGCAATGGCGCAACATGCCCGATCTCAACGTAATCGTGGATCTCCACGCGAAGCTCCTGGGGCTTCTTTGCGTGATCACCACTGGAAGCCAACTGGAAGCCAAAGCCGTCCTGACCGATGCGGACGCCTGCATGAAGCACGACGTGGTTGCCGATCGTGCAATTCACCAATGTCGCATTCGATCCAATGATGGTGTCATCACCAATCTCGACATCTTCGCCAATGAAAGTGAACGGACCAATGCGACAACGCTTTCCGATCTACATATGAACGCATCACATTTTCAAATGAGTACTCAAAGAAAACGCCAACCAGCGAGTGCACGCAAAGACATGTGGAGCTTTTCGCACCTTGGCTGTCGGATGGATCACTGTGTGAGGGAACGCCACGCTCGGCGACGTTGACAGCAAGCGCGACGCCTGCGAAGCACGTGAACATGCAGCGAGAGTACGACTAGCCCACGCGGTCCGTAGCTGTAATTGCGTGGACCCTGCACCGCCGCGTCGCAGCCATCGTAACGACGTTGCTGACAGCATTCTTCTTGCTTTGGCGGATATGTTGCTTGTCATTGGTCGAGGGACGGAATCAGACTCGGAGTCCACCATTCGTCTGATTCGGCATCACGTCGAGTGCATGGCCGCAATGCCGTCGTTCCAGCGTTCGATCGATTTCAGTTCGTCGCGGAGCTTTTCGTGGATCGCGTCGAGCATTTGCTCGCTCTGCGCCTTGCAGAGCGCCGCGTACGATGCGTACACAGTGTCTCGCACTCCCACGAGGCTGCGGTGTGCGTGCGTGAGCAGCTCGACGCTGGCTCCCGCGTCTTCGTCTGCCGCGGCACCGTTGCTCATGCCAAGCCCAAGCGCTTGGATGATGTCGTCGCTTGGGAGCTTCTGCTCTTCGTCATGACGCAGGATCTGAGCGTGTTGCGCATCCCAGAGCGCGCGCAGACCAAAGTTCGGGATCGCTGGCCACGATCGCTTCGGGAACCTTGGCACTTCGCCGCGTTGCGTCAAACTCTCAAGCTCTTTGTCGGTGCGCTTCACCTCGCGCGCGTCGCCGAATTCAAGGATTCGTGCCACTTTGCGCAGCCGCTTGAGGGATTTCCGTTTAAGTTTGGGCAATTCGTCACCCGAGAACGGCTTCAGATCGTCCAGAGTCATCACACACGTGTCAAGGATCGTCATGAAGCAGCGAAATAATGCGGTCAGCTCAGTCTCAAAGCCAGCAGACAAGCCAACATACATGACCATCACCTGGGCTTGGTAATGCTGTAATCTTGCCACAGTGTCGTTGCGTTGACGAAGCGCTTTGGAGGATCTGCTCAGCAAGTCCGATAATGCCGCTTCGGGGGCGAGCGCCAGCAACTCTTCGAAAAAGTGCACCTGCTCGCGAAACTTGAGCTCTTGCTGCAGCACATAAGATCTCGCTTTGTCGGCCAGACCATGCAAGTATCCGTCCAGGGATGGCGGCACGGATCCGTTCGGGAGCTCCTCGAGTTTCCCTCTTGCTGATACAGTTGAGGGGTATCTTCTCGACACCGCGCACTCACGTCCTGCACAAACTCCAAGAACGGCGTCGGCAGTTGCTGATCTTGCTCATCGACAATATCTCGATCACGAAGCACGAAGGTCTCTCCTTGTTGTTCGCAAGCCTGGATGGCACGGCGATATCCTCAGGATGATACTCGCAGCCCGTGGTGATATTCTCACAGCTCGTCAAGTCAGGAAATTGCTGGTTGCTGCAAGTGCGTACGAAATCCTGCATCGACGACACGAGTGTCGCGATATCGGCTTCTATCATCGTATGCAGCGCGTCGAGTTTGTCCGCGTTTTCGATCTGAAACGCTTTCAGCAGTTTCTTGGACTTGCCTTCCAGACCCTGAAGGGCAGCAAGACTTGATTGCATCGGGAGCTGTGCGTGGCAGCTGATCTGCTTGACGCGGACTTGCTCGATCTGATCGAGTGCTTGCTGCGCGTGCTTCACAAACGCAGCTTCTTGAGCCTCGACTTTCTTCCGCACACTACGCAGCTGACGTTCGAGTCGTTGGCGATGACTCACGAGCTCCCCCACGCGAGGTTGATATATCTGCACGTCTAGCCGTCCATTACGAGGCCAATGCATCCGCAGACGCTCTTCGAGCAACAAATTTCCATCAGCGAGTCGCTCTTCGCGCGTCGCAGCTGTGCGTTGTCTCGTGAGTTTTGAATCGTCGTCGTACTTGGATACCATCGCCTCACGTAATGTTGCCACCAAGTGCTCCATCGCGGCAGCAGGAATCTTTAAACGCAAAAATGTAACAGCTACTTTGTCCATCACGAGTCGTTGTCGCAGCTCGTGCTTTGCAGCAGCTTCGGCATCGACTTCGTCGGTTGTTGCGTCATCTGCAGGCGATTGTGTAACGACAGGATCGTGCATGGGGGGAATCGGATCAGCAGTAACTGCATCGCCTGCAGTCTCCAGCTCCTTGCTTGTCTCTACTCCCTCGTTGCCATCGATGTCGTCGTTTTGAGAGAGAATGCGAGTCACTAGTTCAGGAATGGTGATGCAAACCTCGGCGTCCAAGCCCGACGACGTGCGATACGTCTCCTTGACCACTACAGGCTCTTCCACTACCCTTGGGCTTGCCTTAGTGAGTCCTTTTCCTCCTCACTGCGGTGGGTGCTGATGGTTAGTTTCAGGGTGCGCCGCAGGGATGTCCGTCCTCGGAGTCGTTTCTGATCCTTTGCCATCTAATCCTTCCTGTGGGTTGGTTCCCGCTCCGTCCGTTTGCTCTCCATTCTCTGGTGGCGGCGGATTCACGATGTCTTCGATATACTTAGCGCTCAAGAACTTACCCACGTCCAGTGCATCTTCGTTAGCATCGCTACTCGCTGGTTGTTGCGTGACAGCCAATCCAAACGACTCGAGCAATCGGTCCAGAAAGAGCGTGTGGTGCCTCTCGATTGCGAGAACGTGGTGCGTTGCAGCCAAAATCCCTTTGCGGTGATGCATTCGGTATTGCGCCTCTATCTGCTGCAACAACATGGACGCAACCTGAAACTCCTGTTGCAACACGGTCTCGTTTGGCGCGTGGCGGCCGTGCGCACAACTTTCAAAGAATTGGACTTCGAGTTCTGCCAGCGTCTCGTCATTGTCGTCTTTCAAATGATCGAGCAGATCCATGGCACTGAGATCAATATACCGGACCTTTTCCACGCTTTGCTCCATGCATTGCGCGACACGCAAGCAGAATGCTGCCAACTTCTCCGTCTGGTCATGCAACCGCGCACTTTGATGCTCCATTTCTTTCCCCATGCTCTCCAGGAAGACCCGGCTTTCCTGGTGACGTGCATCGAGCAGTTCGTCGCACGCCGTAGCGGTCACTTCGTCGACGACCCCATTGGCACTTGATTGCAGTGCGAGTTGATCTGAGATGAAACCAAGGTGCTCCTGGATCGGTGCGCTCAATTCCGACGCGTACAGCAACGTGCCAAGACGCCGTTGGACTTTACGGATGGCCAGCAAATCGATGGTGACGTTAGATGGTGTTGTCGCTGAAAGTCCAAATGACTCACTCGGCTTCGATTTTGGCGGCGAGCTCGAAGATCCGTGCGATGATGTTGTGGTTGCTGATGTTGTCGACATGCTCGAGTGCAGCGTTGTGCCTTGAGTTTGAGGTCGATCCGCCGTCGTTGACGATAATCCACCTGCGATTCCATCCTCAGTCAAATTCCTGTCGATTTCACTTCGTTCGTTTACTCCGTGCTCGACGATAAGCTGGTCCAGTTGAGCCACGATCTCCTGCACTTCTGCTTGGAATACCTCGCTCATATCCGTCAGATTCGCGAGCAACATTGTTTGCGTGTACAACGGTTGCAGCAGTGTGAGAATGTCATGCTTCCCTGCTTTTCACCTCTTCTCGAGCGTAGCCTGAAGCGCCTTGCGCTCAGCTCCTTTCCCCTGAGCCTCCATGGCACCTTCAAGAGGCAAGGCGCTGAGCAAGACTTGCAGAGACGTCGTCAGCGGTTGCAGATTCGCTTCGTAAATTAAACCTGCCGTGCAGAGGCGCTTCACGATCGAATCCAGCTCACCACGAAGTCCACCTGCCATGCGGAAGAATTCTTCTAGGGTATCCGTGTTGAGCATGGCGGCGAGGTGGTCCCGTGCACGCGCAATGTCTCCTTCTTGCGCCAGCGCGCCAAAGCCATGGGTTTCGAGACGAAGGTGCTCTCGCAATAGCTGCGCCTCGCTTGCTTTATCGACGTGGACAGCCATGAGACGTGCGAAGAACGCGTGGTTCTGCTCCTCTTCGTCAATTTGCGTCGCCCGGATCATTGCGAGGACCTCGTTCACAGTGTCCGACGTGAGCTGCGCACCGGCAGCTTCGAGGCGCATTAACGCCGCGAGTCGTTTCTCCATATGAACGTGTTCTTGGAACATGCGGATCTCGCGAACGATCCCAAGTCGCTCGTCTGGATCCGTAAACAACGCCGAGTTCATTGTGTCCTGAAACCTTCGGATCGCATCGTGATGCCGAGTCTGGCGCCAGCGACGCTGCCCGTTCTCCCATGCGAGCCGCGTCGCGACAGACACGTCCACATCCGCCGTCGCCATGCGAGCGATCAGGTCTGCGTACACGTTTCGGTTCGAGATGACGACGACATTTAGCTCGTAGGCTTCAGCTTCGATGATTCGCTCGCCTTCAGGCGGCAATGCGTGTGCCGTGTCCATGAGCACCGCAGTTAGCGTTTGGAGCTCGTCCCGGACTCGGCTTGTGCGAGTGCGTTCGATCGTGTCCAGTGTCTGCGCAAACTGCGTGATCAACTGTGTTCGTTGCGTGCAAAGCTCTTCCATTGCACCCCACATACAATATCCTCGTGCGTAGATCGTAGGAGTAGCTTTTCGTCCGCAAGTGTCTGTACCGCCGCGCGCAGCCGCGAATCGCTGTTCGAGAGCGCTTCTTTGACGAGATCTGCTGCTTGAATGATCGCGACTTGGATGTCTTCACTGACCTGCTTCACGTGCTCCGTGTATTGCTGCTGCGCCGCCATGCGCTTCTCGCGTCGCGCGATCGCATTCAGGGCAATAATCTCGTTCGTTGGTTGTTCATTGGTCTCACCTTGGTTTTGCGCGCCACCGCCGACGACGTAGAAGTCGTCCTGCAGCTGCGCGACCATCTCGTCATCTTCCTCACGGACGCTGCTCTCGTGTTTCCTGTTTGGCTTGCGGTACTGCGCGAGGCTGTGGGTTGCAGTGAAGTGCTGTTTGTCAACGTCGTCCTGCTGCGCCTTCTGCTGCTGCTCCTTGAGGTAGAAGGACGCCGACTTGGCCTTGTGCTGGTTCAGCACCTGCAACAGCTGCATCTCGGCGCGGGACTTGAGCGCCATCACGTGATGCGCGTCTTCCGAGAGCTCTTCTTGTCTTGATGAGCGCCTGAGAAATTGGATAATGAGCGCGCGACGCATTGCTGCCACGCCGTTTCACTGCAACCTTGCTCTTTTTGGAAACACTCGAACACAAAAGTACTTTATGTGCAGAAAATAAAGCGTTTTGTTTATTGCGGTTCGACAATGCGAACTCTCTGACGTCAACGACATGATTGTAAAAATACTTTGTTTCGGAAGAAAGAAAGCACTTGTTTTCGAGGCATTTGAACTAAAAAAAGCATCTAATAGCGACCTGCCCAGCCTGAGCAAACTAGCTGGGACTTGGTCAGTTGATCCACCACGACGACAACCCGAGGCCGTCTTCATCGATCGTTCCCTATTTGCGCGCATGTGAGCCCACTACATAGTTAGTCTCATGCCCTCGTCATGCACACGAGCAAGAAGTAAAAAGTACGTACGAGGATGTGGATGGCCGATGGCGTGGGGTCGTTGTCCGAGAGATCGACACTCGAGGAGCGACGACGCGCGAGCGATTGACCTTCCGGAGCCGCTTTATCGCTCGCCTCAGTCGTCGTGGCTTGGATCCCTTTAGAAGCCACCATCCCAAATGGCAAACGAGTTAGCGTTGAAATCACATCAATATTATACAACTTTCCTTTGCAACCGTGCTCACCATTGGCCGTTTTCGTCACGCGCGTGAAGTTGATGTTCGTGACACGGAAACGGATCTCTTCGTGCATGTCCATATAGAATTTCTCTGAAAACAAAACAAAACAAAAGGCGAACGCGAAATAGGCATAATTACAAGCTGTTAGTTCTCGTCAGCAGATACAATCCAAATGAAATGCGTACCTTGGCCCTCTGAGTACTTCCACACCCAAAGCCGTTCCGCGGTATCACTGTAAAATAAACAAGCGATGGCGCCAGGGTCAATCATTCGCTCAACGCCTCTACATTTGCAAGGAGGGTACGTACAAATACGAGGGCGTCTGCAGCGCATACGACGGAATAATAATATCTTGCACAAAGTCCATCGATACTGATTTTATCGCACACCACATCACCCGTAGGGGTACGTTAATAACTCCATCAGCACACACACACACACACACAACTGCAAACGCACCTCGAATGTGTTCCTCTGTGCAGCTCACAATCCGTCCTTTCAGCACTTCGCCGACGAATGGTCGAAACACCACCATCCGAAACTCCACTGCAACCCAAAGTCACGGCCACAAGTCAGCACCATCTTCGTGAACACCTTCGCGAAGCACAAGTATCCGTTGCGCACGTGCGGTTAATGGTGCAAGTGAATAAACCTTACCTTGCGAATGCGACGTGCCGTCGGATGGATGGACAAACGCGTCGCCAATGTGCACAAAGTCGTAGATCGTGATGCAGAGCCCGACGTCGGCGATCACCTTGTTCGCATACTTGCGGTCGATCTCCTCGACGAGCACCTTCGTGTAGTCGGTGTCGAAGAGCTCGGGGTTCACTGGGATCACATCGGACAGCCGCGTCAGCACGAACATCGTGGCAGCAACGGCAGATGATCGTGTTCCTATTAGAATTGGCGCTTGCAAGTCGCATCCATTCGTAGGAGCCCTTCACTCGAGCGCACACACTCCTGCATGTGTACAGCATGGATCCTTCTAATTCTGAGTCTTGATTAAGTGCGAGTCACAACTTGTGATTCACAAGTAGACCCCAGTACAGGTGGTCCACATTAAAATCGTGAACCCTTGAATATTGCGACCTTTTCGAGTACTGCGGCAGTCGAGACACTTTTTCAATGGTGTCTCAAAAAGAAGGACGACTTTCCCGAATAATTAGTTTGTCCCTCGTCTCACTTCATCGTTGTATTCGGGGGAGAAAAATCACTCTCCAAACAGCGAGCAGTCGCGACTGGATCGCCATCTTTCCTTTGAGCCAAGCAGCCAACTACCATCCAGTGACGTGCGCTCCAGGCAGCATGGCCAAGAAGTCAGCGCTCAAGAAGGCGCTCAAGAAGGTGCTGACCGCGGGCAACGAGGCAGATCCCACCACCGTCTTGATCTCCACCGACCGCACGGACGTCGAAAACGGCACGACGAGCTACGGCGCGATCCCATTGGCACGCGCACAACACGACACCGCGGAGAGCAGTGATGCAGACGACTTTGCCGCGTTGAAACCGCGCGAGCCCGCGCGCCGCTCGCAAGTCGCGCACGCGCTGCTGCGCAAGCAGAACGACCTTGAGGCGCAGCAGATCCCGGCGTCGGCGTCGCACCGCGTGCAACTCGCGATCAATGCGTCGCTGGTGATCAACGTCATGCTCGCGATCGCCAAGCTGTACGCAGCGATCAGCAGCGGGTCGCTTGCGGTGCTCTCGTCGCTCGTGGATTCCATATTGGACCTGACATCGCAGGTACTCTTCTGGTACTCGGACAAGCGAATGCACACGCCGAGCGTGCGATACCCCGCGGGTCGTCGGCGGCTGGAACCGATCGCCGTCATCATTTCCGCGACACTCATGGGCATGGCAGGTACGATAGGGAGTGTAATGACTGGTTTTGCATATTCTGAGTATTGCTGACACTCTGTTTATTCTTGTTGGCAGCTGTGGAAGTGATCCAAAAGTCCGCCGAGACGTTGATCGCCGGTTTCAAAGGCAACCTGCCCGACTTAAATATGTCGGCGCTCACGATTGTCACTTTGTGTGTCGCGATCTGCGTGAAGCTCGTGCTCTGGTTCATTTGCTCGCGCATCGCGAAAAACTCGCCATCGGCAGATGCTCTCGCGCAGGTAACAAACTGCATTTATCTAAAAATGCTGGCGTATATACGTGCAATGCAAAGCGCTTACCCCCGTGTGCTTGTGTACTGGACGCTGCTTTTTGTGCATCTGTGTAGGACCACCGCAATGACGTATTTAGCAATGCCGTCGCGGTTCTCACGTCGGTGATCGCGCACTACCAGCGCAACTTGTGGTACTTGGACTCGGTCGGCGGCATCCTCATCTCGCTGTACATTGCGCTCAGTTGGCTCGCGACGGGCAAGGAGCAAGTGGAAAAGCTCGCCGGATTGCGTACGCTGTTGCTGATTTATTTGTTGATGCAAGCACTTGCGTCTTGTGCATCTTAAACTGATTTGTATGTTTGTTGTTCTGCTTTCTCGTACAGAGGCGGACTCGGCGTTTATCAATGAGATTTATGAGCTCGTGGACGTGCACCATCCACTTTTGAGGTCCGACATTGTGCGCGCGTACCACTTCGGCAACAACTACCTGGTCGAGCTGGAGGTGATTTTGCCCGAGACGATGTGCGTGAAGGACGCGCACGACATCAGCCTGGCGCTGCAGCACAAGGTCGAAGCGCTGGACGCCGTCGAGCGCGCGTTCGTGCACGTCGACTACGCGCCACGCGACTACGACGAGCACAAAGACCCGACGATCCGACGGGATTCCGCCCAGTAGAATACAGACAGAGTTTAAGCGCGCCGCTATCGTTGGACTGTCCTTCCTCCGTGGAGCCTTTCGCGTTAAAAAACTCGGGGTGCGCAATGTTTTGGTGTGGGCACCTGATCGTTGGTTAGCTCATCAGGAAGCATTGCGAAATCATGGCATAAAACCGCAACAGGCTGTATGCAGATGGGGGAATGGATCCATGCCACCTTGAAACAGCGTTCGTTGAATGCGTGATGCTCGTTGGCACTTTCCCTGTTTGATTGGCACAGCACACATGGTTGTGCCCTGATTGTATGTTGAAGGATGGACAGCAAGGGCACCAGACGAGGTTGTCTTAGCAAGCAGGAGATGGCGGGCCAACACCGAGGAAAGGGCTCTGACGAAACCCTGCAGTGTGTCCATTGGACCACTGCAACCCGCAGCAGACCAGTGCTCACTCACTGCTGATGACTGCCAAAAGGTTCTGACGTGCAGCAACATGAATGAACGAACAAAGAAGTGTTTCCCACCAAACGGCCATAGTTGTTTGTATAGCGCCCTCATACGCACAAACTGCAAAGAGGAGATTGTTTCGAGTCTCTTTTATCCAGGTAGAGATCATACGGGACGAGGCAGCCAGTCAAGTCAACGCTCAGCTGAGCTCGGTTTTATATCAGTTCTCGCTGTGTACCCAACGACACAGTTTTGGTCACCAAGAATGCCCGAGCACACTGTATTTTGTGCATTTTGTATGAGCTTTACGATACAAAATGGCTTTGCGCATTCGAGGTGAGCGCATCATAAAGTAGGCGAGGATGAGCGCATCATAAATCTGTTACTTCCATTCGGGTCGCGCGGCTTTCGCCGAATCCTCAGCACGACATGAGATGAGGTGGATGAAAGAGGAGAGGTTGCTGGCTCAGCTGAGTGGCTCGGGGAAAGAAGAGAAAGCCCCGTGTTGTGTGCGCTGATCGGATCGCATGGTCTCTGCACTGACGGGCGATTGCCCTTGCACAACAATAACCCGAGTCCCCATGCATTTGTGCACAGTGCTGTTCCATGGCCATTGCTGTTGTTGATAATGATTCAAGCGAGCAATGCGCCACATTGCTGAAATGAGACCCATCGTCAAGTTGCCAAGGCGACCAATCCGCGGCTTGTCGGTGAAGGTCATCGCCACGAATCCAGTCAGCAGCGCCTTTGCATCGCTCCTGCCTGTCGAGAAATAGATCCTGAGGCTCTCCATGGTACAGTAACAGCGAGAGAAATCATCCTCAGATGAGGCCAGTCAAGTGGCTCCAAGAGCGCGCCTGCAATGGCTTGCTGCACACTCACGTTTCCCAGTGTTGTCCCTCGTGCGGGGCTGTCGCGGTCACAGCGAGATCGCAAGTGTGCGCTGCACAGCGACTGACCTCAATGGGTGGATGACTGCTTGACGCCTAGAAAAATCTGAGTGCTGGCTTTCCAATCGCGTGCTTTGCAGTGCTTCCACCTGCGAATCGCGATGCACTGTCTGATTTCTTCGATTTTCATGGGACAGTCCCTGTAACGTCAGACGTGGATGCGAGACTTGGCTCTCTGTAATACCACCCATAAAACCGTATTACCTTACATATCTTATAACTACTCTCGTGAAACTGTGCAAGGACAAAAACGACCCTCATTTGTGTTGTGCAGCTTCGACATCCGCCATGCCACTGAAACGCGAAATCCGACTCCATCTTGTCAGGACAGTCCGCGTGGACCCCGGCACCGTCGACAGAGTTGTGTTTCACCACAGAAGGTCTTGTGTGGGTGTGACATGATCGGACACGAGCACGTGTGGCCAGCTTTTGGACTCCACGAGGGACTCCTATGGAACTTTATATGGCTGCGTTAACGTATGCGAGAGGTGATATGACAGAGAGCCAAGTCTGTGTTTTGACACAGATTTGCCTCAGCACACGAACGGAAAAATGCGCACAGGAAGAAAGGCCATGAGAAACTCGATGCAGAAAGCTGTTGAGCCGCTCGCACGCGGTGCTTTTTTAACGTGTGTGAACAGAGGCTGAGGCGCAAGTTTAACGCGCTGCGTGGTGTTTATGCAGTCACTGAGGTGCTGCCTGCAATCGGAATGGCATTGGCACCACCTCACAAAGAGACTCACTGGCCATGAAACAACATCGAGGTGTGGCGCTGCCCAAGAGTGCGGATAATGATACAGCGTAGCTGCTCGAAGCCGGAGGAGATACACTCTATAAGATACTTGTGGTCAGTGCGAGTTTACAGTAACTGGGACGGTTTCATTTTATCTTTTTTTCTCTCTCTCGTTGTATCCTACCTCTCGACACCGTATTTCAAGTGTAAACGCGATGGAGGCTTTTAATGACAAGCATTGTCAAGAGAGAGAGTTTGACACTCGATACCTTAACATGGCGAACTGTTCGTCTTTTACTGATGAAGCACGACACCTTGCGGGGAAATGATCAAGTTCTTATGTCCCAAGCCGCAGCTCTACTCGACAACGATATCGGTGCCACACCGTCGAAAATGTGAAACACCTCGCTCTCAGCAGTGTTAATGAGACTCGGGAATTCTTGAACTGTATGTAGATCATAAGTTGAATAGAATTACCTTCTCTCTCTCTCTCTCTCTCTCTCTGATCAAGCACGACACCGCTAAAAAAACGCTTTTCCCTCAGTTCAGTGCGGAAACACTGGGATAGTACATTGCATACGAATTCTCAGAACTTGCAATTTAGCCTCCTTCAACAAGCAATGCTTATCTAAAGTAAATGGCGTCAATGCTGCCAGTCGGATAGTTTAGCTTGAGCAATTTGCTCTGGAATTCCATTTGGTTGTTAGTTGGCGTTGGTTCCACAGCATAGGGAGGCGAGCATGATCATTACGGTAGTTTGTCTCATGCTGGGCGGTTTGGGTGTGCGGGTCCATCCAATCCAAATGATTAGCGTAACCGATGCTGTGATTGGAACGCAACGGTGACAGAGCACGCGCGGTCTCAACGAAGCGCGAGTCACGAACACGAGCAGCACACACTGGATATTGCAGAAGGTTAGTTACTCAGGACACACTATTCACGCGTTCAAGCATAAATCCATTAGAAGTCGTCGTTTCGTAAAACTCGTCAAGCTACAGCACCCGTGCAAAGTTGGAGTAAACTCTGCATCAACATTGGCTGTCGAGGGAGCAGCAAGCATTCCGTCAGTGAGAGAACCTCAAGAGAGGGATGGACAGAAGTGTTGGCTGTCTCGTCATCGTCACACTCAACTGCTCACGTGCGCTTGTGTGCCAGCAGTCTCGCTTTCACAACCCTTTTGAATGATGAGCACTTATACAAAGTGCGTATTTAACGATTGTGGATCCATACTATTGTCCACACATCAGCTCTTTCAACTTTGCGTATTTATCTGGATATCCAGTTTCGAAGGCAGAGTACTTACCGACAAAACTACTGTACACGTCTTCGAAGAGTGGTTCTTCACCTCATTTTGGCTCGTTCCTGTCCATCAACTCTAATATCGCCAGCTGTAGGGTGAACACAGATCATCCTCCATTTAGTGCCACAGTAGTATCGATCAAAAATGATGGGGTATTGCATCTACCTCATCACCCTCTGATGTAAGCTGTCAGTGCAGCCTCTGAACCTGCTTGACACAGAAGAATGCGCTTTCCTCGTGACCATCTCAATCACCAAATTCAGTTGTCTCACTCTCGTCGCGATTGTCCTACATTTATCCGACTCAATCACAATGAACAGGGTACTGAGAGACAATGGTGGCTCTAAATGGACTGCAGAAGAAATCGGACAAAAAACAAGCCTCAATTTACGAACGTCTTTACGCTGTGACGCCATGCTTTGCAGCAGCGTGCAAGAGAGAATTTCCAGAGATTCACCCATGTGCATTTTTTTACATATGGGATCACAATGTAAGGTTCGTCGCGCGGGATTGCGTGGGTTACTTAAAGCTTGAGTCTGACGGTCTCGTTGATGATGACGTCTGTTGTTGTTGTTGGGGGTGAGTCTGTCCGTTCTCGCACTCGCCGTCGCGATGGGCAAAATAAGCGACAACTCATTGACACTCCAGCATATCTTTGAAGGGACACAAAAGGGCCGCGGAACTGTCGGTACCTACCATACAATTGAATCGAGCTCTCTGATGTTCCAAAAAAGAACAACAAAGGCGAGTGTTTTGTGTTTGGATGGAGGCGCGAGATGATGAGCAGCTCCCACACCAGCCCTTTCGCTTTGTCCACAGGCTCTCTGTCCGTCGCCGTGAAATAACTTTGGCGCCGTTCAAAGACCGTTTCGATCTTGAGGGTGCGCAGTCAGGCCAGCCAGTCACTCACTCGCACGCTCACACACTGCCCTCCCTCCCTCTCTCTCTCTCTCTCTTGCCGTTGCAGGCGTCCGCTTTCTCCCCGTCTGCCGGATTTGTTTTGTCCACACTCGCACTTTGTCGTTGATTGTTTACGGAGCCTGCTGCGCCACAGCGCCTCTCATTTCCGTTCTTGCGGTGCGCCGCACAAGACCCCGCGCACATTTCGCCAGCTGCCTCCATTGCGAGCAGCAACCTCATAGCGAAGGTAGAATACAACACACACAGGGATTCCAGTCATGGCGGAGGCGCACATCGAAGGATCGGCGCGGTCGGTCAGCACTGGCACGGGCAGCGGCGGCACGGGTGCGGCGGTCGACATCGCCGGTTCGACGAATGGCAAGGGCTTCCGCAGCACGCACGGCGACGCGCTCTCGATCGAGATGACGTTCCTGAACCCGAGACGGCGATTCCCGCTCGCCGACGAGTTCTTGCCGCGCGTGAGCGTGTCGTCGGCGCAGGAGAAACAGCTCAAGAGCTTGTGCGAGGAGATGATCGCGAGCGCGCTCAACAAGACGGGACTCTTTGTCTGGGACGGCAGCAGCAACCAGATGGTTGGCGGCGCGAAACCCTGGAAACAACACTACTCGAAGCAGAACCTGACGCTGTACCGCCGTCGCAAGGAAGCGAGTGGCGACGCGACGCTGCGCCACTTTGTCGCGCGCGGTCAAGTGCACAGCATGAACTTGCAGGATGTCGAATACGGCATGTACTGTGACACGACTGTCGACGAGCGCGCCGTGATGACCGATCTGTACCGCGATCTGTTCCTCGACGCCGCCGTGCTGAAGGTATTCGAGACGCAGACCGAGGAGGATCCGTTCCGCTTCTTCGGCGTCAAATGGCTCGCGCACGTTTCGCCAGCCGACAAGTTCGTGTCCCCTCGTGATTACGCTTTCGTCGAGTACTCGAAGCGGATTGTGAACAAAATGGGCGAGCCGTTCCTGGTCAAAGTGGTGCACTCGCTGCCGCCAGATAACGTCACGACGATGAACCAGCGCGAGTTTGACCTCATCCGCGGCATGCTCTCGTGCACGTACATTTACCGATACGACGCGCCGACGAAGAACGTGCAAGTGTTTGCCGAAGGGTACATTGACCCGTGTGGGAAGGCGCCTGGATGGCTGTCCAAGTCGTTCCTGACCAAGTTTGCCCCAACGATCGTGAACCTCGAGCACAGTGCCGATGTGAAGTACATTATGCGCAACAACCTGGTGCTGACGTACGATGTGTTCCAAGAGAAGATCGCTGCCCAGGGGAAGCGCAAGAAGAAACACTGCGCGACATGCTTCAAGAACTTTGGCTTGATGGCGCGCAACTACTCGCGGTGCCGCGCGTGTGCTGAGACCGTGTGCAATCACTGTCTCATGGGTCTCACACTGTGCATTCCGAACCACGAAAAGCGTAATGCCGAGCACCCAAGTGCTGTGATTCAAGAGAAGTTCTGTCTCCGGTGTCTTTACACCGGTCGTCTCGACCGCAATGGCAAGTACATGCTGGAACCGTACGAGACCCGGTCTCAGTTCTCTGGCAGCGCCACGGGAGAAGACGAGGACAGCTACCTGGCGTCCAAGTTGACGCAGACCACGATGGACGAGAGCGAGGACGAGGCGTTCACGACCGATGACGAGATCGTGTCGGAGCAGGACCGCGTGCGTCGGTTGCGCCTGCGTCATTTGGCACGGGAAAAGCGCAAGAACTTGGAGCAGCGCGGTCCACCGCGCACACTGTACTCGAGCCAAATAGCTCGTGAGGACCAGAGTGAGAACGCGCGCGCGTTCCAGGAGATGCAGCACTCGATCGCGCAGCAGAACGCGCTGATTCGCTCGATCCAGACGGAGCGCGCCAAGTTGGCGCAAGCCAACTCGCTGCCTCCTCGCGCGCAGTACCAGCACGTGCAGATCATGCGCAACACGCACGCGTCCAACTGGCGAAGCGATGACGAGTGCGACAACGAGAGCCGCTTCACACACCTCGACGACGATGAGTACGACGCGTCGATGAAATTTAAGGGCTCCATCGCGTCGTCGGCTACAACGCGTACGACCATGAGCAGTACAAGTGAGAGCGTCGGCGGGTCCATCTCATCGTGGGATTAGTGCAGTTTACAGTTGGTGAGGAGCTCGAGAGGAGTGGTCCAGCCATCGCTTCGGAGGTCGAATGACACTTTTGGAAGGAGAATTCGGCTGAAGATGTGCAGCTGAAACGACTTCAGAAAGGTGGTGACGACCATGTCGATTGGACCTCAATGATCGTTTGGTTTCTCTTTTTCCTCAGTCGAGAAAAGGTAGAGCGGTTAGTGTGAAAGAGTTGGCGGTGTCGGCAAGCGAGTGCAAGATAGCAGTAGGGAAGCAGAGGTATGATTTATTATGTGGATATGTTTATGAAATCAGTCAAAAGAGTTTGAAGCGTGCCGTGAATCTTGTGTGAGCTTAGACGCGAGTGCCCTTCTTACACAGCAACACTTCCCGCATGAAGCCTCATCCACGGACCCCCTGTCTTCTCACTCGACGACGGCTTGGCGGGAATCGCAGCAGAGACCGCGCGTGCGCTTTGGGGAGACGAGAAGCACAAAAGGGGTGGTAAACATGGTGGCGCGCAAGCAACTTGATGTGCAACAGGTCCACAGTGCGTGGTCTGCCCAATCTGACCGCAGACATATGCACAGTCCATCCTGTGTTTGCTGACACTGTGGTGCCGATCGTAAATGAGAGGGTATTATGTGTGCGTCGGACATTCCCATCAGACTCCGTGTGCTGATTTTATCGATACAAGTAAAGTTGCGTTGAATCAGTTAGGATTTCTAACTAATTTAACGCAACTTTGCTTTTATCCATTCTGACTTCGAATGGGTTTGGAGTTCTTGGTCCATGTGCCGTCTCGGACGAGGGCACACAGTTTTATTTTTTGTGTCGGAATGAAGGAGAGTCACAGTCTCCAAAGCTCATCGCGAAAGGTGCAAAGCGCACTTGCGTGAAGAGTTACCAAAGAGTTCTGAGAATTGTAGCGATGAGGTGTGGTAAAGGTTGGCGCTTTCTTAGTGTTACAATATTGATCGCTTGCACAGTGTGTGATTCAAGTGTGAAGGAGAGCGCTTTTTGTTGTGATCAAGTTACCGGTACAAAATCCGGTACTAAAACCGGTACTACTTGGATGAATGGGTTCATCATCTGCTATTGCCTTAAGATAAACATTCAACTTGCGTGGAATTGCAGATCTTCTTTCGTGTTGCTCATGGACAATACAAAGCAGCAGATGGCATGCCGTAATGCTGTCTACACGAACGTGAGTGTGAGGACCATTTTAGTTCAGTTCGTGCTGCAAGTAGGGTCCATGCAAGTCTTGGAGCGTAGCGCGTGCAGCTCACCCAGGCATTCTCTCGTATTTTAAAGATGAATCTGTACTTCGCGTCTCTGGTTTCGACATCAGATCATTGCGTGATCTCTATTGGAGTTGCTCCTGAAATCGACACTTGTGCGAGCAATGAATGTCACTGCTTGCAGCGAAGTGTAGTTTGTCTCAAGTTACAAATTGTCAAATACGATCGTGGACAGGCACTTGGCGCTAGTAAGTTGAGTTTGCGCATCAACCTGTTTGCCTTGGTTCATTCCAAACCAAGACCAATCTCTATCTAAAAAATGCATCATGCGAATCTTGGAAAGTCTGAAGGCTACATGAATAGATCTGACCTCTGTCTCTGTGACTTCTTCATCAGTTGGATTTGTGGCCTGAGTCACCACTTTTACATGCGATATGCTGGTTCCCGCCCTCCTCCTCTCGTGGACTGAACGATTCGAGGCATTGAAGCGAGAGAAAGAGGAACATTTATCCATTGCGGAAAGTATACCTTGCGGGGTGTTAAAGAACCCAGTTGCTGCGAAGAAGTCGGTATCTCACAAAGTCGTTGAGACAACGTCCTTCGATAGGCATTCAAACGCTCTGCAAGTCACAACATGGCTTTGTCATCCGTCTATGGGAAGATCGTATCCGCCTTCAACGTCGCCGTGCTGCCGTCGCTTCGGGATCCATGACTCTCGAGTGGCTGTGCCACTAGTAATTTGCATTATGTTGCGAATACTCGGATTATAAATGTGAGCAGGTGACGCCAGTGACATAACAACGACGTTGGCAGCCAACTTTGTTGCCTTTCCTTGTTATTACACGAACGCAATGAGGACAAATTTTGGCTCAATTCGAGTAACAAGCAACAACCTCATGCATGTCTGGAAACCATTGCGCACTGTTTGCAGGTGATACCAACTGGCTGGATTCGCACTTTCTTGCAAGAAAGATTTCTTTACATGAGCCAAAGATCTGATCTCTGTCTCTCTGGCTTCTTCGTCCGATCATTTTCCTGAGATCACAAACAGATTGGGTCGCCACTTCTACAAGCGATCAGCCCAACTCATCTCGTGGACTGAACGCAAGTGCAGATGCTGAAGTGCGAGAGAGAAGAGTAGCCTATCTGTCGTTCGCCTGAGCTTCTCCTTCAAGCTGAACTATCCTATCGGCGGCGGCGTCGCAGCAGCGAGGCTCTCCACTTTTTGTGGCCACTGAGAAATGTCCTCAAAGTGACATCCGCACCGCCACTTCCCGATCCATCCAAGTATGGATCCATCACTGTCACGACGCGATCGAAATTCAGGATCTGGCGCGCTGCCTTCCTTCCAACCAGAAAAGGAATCACATAGGGACGTTCAACACTGCAACCCATTTGATCGCGCTGAAACAGAACTCATTGCGTGGCTGCTGCTGATAAATGAAGCATTCAATGAAATCAAGCAAGTCGGAGACCACCACACAGCTCGGCGTAGGTATCTTTGACTGCAAATTCAACTTGCGCACATGTTGCATTTACTAAAAGTTTAAGCATTTGAGACGCCGCCGCTTGCTGAGCAGACTAGTCGAGGAGAATGTGAGCAGGAGTTGCACTATTACACGCTTGTGGATAGGCGCACAGCGACTCTTCATTGGCTGGATCGTCTCGCGTGGTGGTGGTGCTTCGAGGCGAAACGCGCATGTAGGTACTTTACATATGGGAAGATCGAATCTCGACATGCATTTACGCCGTCGGCTAAGCTATAAAGTCGCATGCATGCTAAAATTATGCGACTCGCGCTCAATTGCTTCACACGCACACGTGTCGACACACACACACACACACTTGGATTTTTGCAAATGTGCACAAAAGTGGCACAGGAGAGCAGCATGCTCATCAAAGAGCACTGGAACGACAGGACGATAGTATGTACGTTTTATGCCCCGAAACGTCCAATTGCGTGCCAAAGAGACCCTCTTTTACCGACACACTGTCGTGCATAGTATTTTATTACTTTGATCTGCCCACAATCGGCATGTATGTGTATAGGGGATGAAGCAAGCACCTCTTTTTTTTTCTTCTATGCTTTTTATAAAAAGTTCGTCGATAGTTGTCCCGCCACCATAGAGGCTCATTTTTCAAAAAAATAAACCACTCGCAGCGCCGTCCTGTCTGCATTGTGTGTAAATGTGCACATGCATGTAAAGCAAAGCAAGTGCCAAGTCAGCAAAAATGCGCAAGCCCACTCTTGCTACTCTCTCGGATGTCGCGCGCGCACACACACACACACACACAAACAAACAATATAAAAACAGTCAGTATGCAACGCTGTTGCATTTGCAACTGTAATCAAGCACTCGCATAGTGGCGCTACTGATTTTTATAAATGTATGAAAACTACACCTTCCCAACGGCCGGTTCGCGTGCGGCTTGTCTGACCAGATGTTCCCTACAGAGTGCAAGTCAGCAAGAGGGAGGGGGCTGCTTGCCTTTTTTGTGTCTGCCTTTCGCAGCCAGCGCGCTCCCTCATCTTTCGACAGACACGTCGAACTGAAATCCGCAACAACCCCATCAAGCACAGCAAACAACAACCGCACAACAACAGCAACACGCAAGCAGGCAAAAAAGTAGCACAGCCCCTGCGCATACGCAAGAAGCAACACAATCGCCGTTCTACCTTTTTGCTTCACTTTACGACTTGGGCGTTCTGCCGTCAAGCTACGAGTGAGCAGTATGGAGTCCACAGGCATCGCGTTCCGCACGAGCGCCACGGGCAGCGGCGCCGGCGCAGCGCCCACAGCGTCCAGAAGCGCTGGCGTGCCCTCCACGAGCGGCGGTGGCATCCCGCGTCCCAGTGGGGCTGCCGCAAGCTCCGCGCCGGCGGCGTCGAGTCGCCTCGTTGGCGGTCATCGCGCGTCCGAGCCGATCTACCTGGACATGGACCTGCCGTCGCCGTCGCCGCGCCTCCAGCAGCAGCAGCAGTACCAGCTCCACCCGTCGCAGCAGAGCGGCCGCAAGCAGCGCAAGAGCAAGCGCAAGAGCCTGCCGAAGCTCGAGAACCTCACGCCGCCCGTGTTCATGACTGAGGAGAAGAAGGAGGCGTTGAAGGAATACGCCGAGATGCGCATCGCCGCGGCGCTCGAGAAGAGTCAAGCAGCGTGGGACGGCACGAGCGGTATCTTTGACGACCCCAAGGCATGGAAGCTCCATGTGACCAAGCCGAATCTCGCAGTGTATCGTCGGCGCGACGGCCCAGGGAGCGATCAGAGTATCTCGACGTACCGTCCGTTTGTCGCCACCGGGCGTGTGGCCAACATGACGCTCGCCGACGTCGAGTACGGTCTCTATGTCGAGACGACGCCCGACGAGCGTGCCGCGAACGCGTTCTGGTTCAGCGACTTCTTCCTGGACGCCGCGATCCTCGAGACGTACGAGACGCAGACCGAGGACGACGCGTTCCACTTCTTCGGCGTAAAGTGGCTGCTCACGGGCACGCTGGGCGGCGTCAAGATCATGTCGCCGCGTGACTCGGTGTACGTGCAGTACTGCAAGACCGTGATCTCGCCCAAAGGCGAGAAAGTGCTCGTGAAGTTCGTGCACTCGGTAGGCGAAGACGTCGTACCTTTGATCCCGGACCAGGGCGATCTGCACTTTGTGCGGTCCGAGATCTCCATCGTGTACATGTACCATTTCGACGCCAAGGCCAAGGAAGTGCAGGTGTTCGCCGAGGGCAAAGTGGACCCCGCGGGCCGCTCGCCCAGTTGGATGGCGAATCTGCACTTGTCGCTCTTTGCGCCTATTATCGTGAATATCGAGTACATCGCCGATGTCAAGTACATCTCCAAGCACGGACTCATGTACCCGCACGACTACTCGCCGTCGCATAATGGCGGCGACGACACGAAGAGCTACGCGCCGAGCGTGAGCACGTGGATCGCGTCGCCCATAGCGCAGTCGACGTCGGCGCGCACGGACTCCAAGATGTCGCACATCACGGCCGCGAGCTGGGTGCCCGACCACCAGCGCAAGGCGTGCTTCGTGTGCTTCAAGAGCTTTGGGCTCATACGGCGGCACCGCCACCACTGCCGCATGTGCGGCGAGGTCATGTGCTCCAAGTGCATGGTCACGCTACCGCTGGTGGCGCCGCCGACATTCGACGCCGAGAAGGACGCGCATTTCCCACTGCAGAACCTGCCAGCGAGCAAGAAGCTCGAGGATTCCAACCAGCACGGCTTCCCCGTCGTCAACACGTTCAAGTTTTGCAAGAAATGCATCCTCGCGGCGCGCCAGGAGCGTCGCGCCATGGTCGCGGGCGTCGGCGATTACTACTTCAACGAGGGCATGATGCGCCACTACGAGCAAATGCGCGCGGGTCTCGGCTTTGGCGGCGTCGACAATCAGTTAGGTGAGGACGGCGAGCAGGTACATCGCGACGACGAGGTGGACGACGACGACGACGACGACGACGACGATGACATTGAGGACGACGAAACGTACTCACAGCGGATCGAGAAGCTTCGGCAGGAACACATGGCGCGTGAAAAGCAAAAGAACCTCGCGCACGCGCAGTCCCATCACGCGTATCGCAGCAGCAGCAACGTGCGGCTGCTTGAGGAGGAGGATAACGAGAACGACACCAAAGTAGCAGCTCCAGCAGCTTCCATGAATCAGCAGCAATGCGACGCTGATGGCAGCGAGGCTTCGTACAACTTCGACAACCTGCTGGCCACGGACACCAAGCACAGTCTGCTCCAGGAAGCACAGTTGAAAAGCAAGAGCGAGAGCGAGAGTATCAGCACTATGGCCACCGGATTGCCGCCAACGGCAACAGGAATGCCGACGCGGGAGACCATCGGTGGCCATGCACGGAAAATGCCACTGCCACCGGTCATGGATGCGCGCCAGCGGTCTTTTTCGATCCCCGAGAACTTTGAGAAGATGGAGCGCACCATCGCCGAGCAGGAGGCGCTGCTCAGCACGATCAAGCAGCAGGGCGAGGGTCACAAAGATGTAATCTCCCCAGAGGAAGTGAACGCCGCGATGAAGTCGCTGGCAATAGCAGCAGCCAAGACACAGGAGCAAGAGAACAAGAGCAAGAACCTTCACAACCAGAGCAACCAAGAATCGAACGCGCCTACAGCCAATGACGACTCGGAATAGAGAGAGAGAGAGAGAGAGAGTAAATGCCACCCATCACCAAATAGTTGAGACGTAATAATATGAAAGAGAGACTGAAAGCTGTACGTTCACGGCGCCTGGCCATCGCGCTCGCGTTTGATCTCGTCCAGCAGCTTCGCGTGGTCGGCGATCGCGTTCTTGACGTCTAGGATGGACAAACTGCCGCGTTCGGACCACGAGCGCGACCACACGGACGTCGTCGACGAGGTCCTCGAGAGTGTCGACGCCGAGAGCGCCTTTGAACACGTCGGCGACACGGGGAGTCCTTGAGATTGGTGGTGTTGATGCTCGAGCCACGCGGTCGAGTCCGCGATGGACGACGACGTCGACAGCGGTGATAGTGGCGACGAAAGCGCCGACGACGCGGAGACCGAGGCTGCGAGCTGCTTGTACAGAAGCAGATCCCGACTGCTTTTCGGTCGATTCTTTTGACGAATTGGAGGCTGTGGCTCGGACCTCGGAGTCTCTTGCTCCCAAGCATGGACGTCAGCTTCTTCTACGCTATTGTCATCACCGTCGACGCTGCTCGTATGGTCGGCAAACTCAAAGAGGTGGTCGGGATTGAAGCCCGAGAGCGAGTCTCGAAGACGATGCTCGTGCTGATCGTTGTCGTCGTCATGAAGCAAAACCGGAATGGGTGGAGTCGTGAGCACCGGCTGGTACTCAAGATCATCTTCGTCCTGGTCGCCATCGCCTTCGCGTGTCGTAGCCCCGAGGTCTCGGTCGTCGTCCTCGTTGTCGCCATTGCTATCGATGATCGCGAGGATCTCGGACGATGTGAGTGACGACTCGCGGCCGCGCAGTAACATGAGCCGACGATGGTCTTCAACGCTCTGTGCTCGTTGTCGCCGCCTCCGTCGTCGCTGCGCCTTGTCCTCACCTTCCAATTGGTCCTGTGCTGGGGTTAACGTGCGCAGCTTCTCGCCGTCGTCGTGCGTCCATACAATGTCTTGGGTCTCCTCTAGGTTGCCGTCATCGTAATCGTCTTCGATCGACGATGCGCCTCCGCCCAGGATCGCGGCGCTGTTGCTGCGCATGATACTCTTCATGTCGATGCACCAGCGGCACACTTTACCCATCGTGATATACGACACGCTCGCGTCGAAGCTGTGCTTGGGTGCGCGGATCTTCATGTGCTTGCGATGCGCGGTCTCCATGGCCTCAAGACTGCGCAACTCGAGGCGCGACATCGTGCGTGGCTTGTGGACACGCAGCGGGCGCACATGCAACGGACAATGGCTCGTGCACTCGCTGCAGATCACCTCGCCGCACGCGCGACAGTGGTGCTTTGGCCTTCGCACGAGCTGGAACGGTCGCTGACACACGTAGCACGTTGCGCGGTCTTCGTTCGGGACCCACTGCGTCGCCATGTCGAAGGCGTCATGACTTTCCGATGATGATGATGACGAACTACTAAGACTACTGGTGTACCCCTCGCTGTCGGTATGGAGTCTGCTCCTATTGCTCTCGTCCGGATTCAGTGTGCGCTCAAAGTCCCAGAGATTATTCATGAGGAACTGCACGAGCCACAGTGGGAGACTGCCCTTGAGGTGCACGCGACCTTTGCCGCACATATTGGCGCTCGGTGGCTTTGGCTTCATGGTTTCGGAATTCCCATTGTCTTTGTCATCGTTGTGAGCCCAGTACACGAACGCGGCATCGATGTGACCGCGAATGAGACCGAAGTATGAGTCCTTGCCGCCGTAGCCGCGAATGTTGACAGACTGCAGGATGCGATAGAGCATGCGTGTGCCGTCGCGCTGCACGTGGGTGCCCGAGTGCTCGACAAACACGATCTCGCGCGGCGACACGAGCTTCGTCATGGACGCCTTGAGCGCCAGCCATTTCAAACCCAGGTACCAGAACGGGTCCTCGATCGTCGCGCGCTCGAGCGTCTGCAGCACGCAGCCGTCCAGGTACGACGAGCCGTAGGTCGTCGCGTATCGCGCGCGCGCCTCCTCGGTCGTCTCGCAGTACGCGCTCGTCATGACGTCTTCGAGGGAGTACGGCACCTTGGAGTGGCCCATGAACGACTGACCCGCGGTCGGCGGCGTGTGCATCGTGCTGCGCTTCAACTCCTTCTCGGTCATCTTGTTGCGGTAGTCATAGCTGCTGTAGCTCTTGCCAGAGCTCTTCATGAGGAGGCAGCTGTCGCGCGTCGACGACACGAGCTTCCACTTGTCGTGGAGCGCGGCGCCGACGTTCGTGCGCCCCCACGTCGGACCCTCGCGCAGCACCTCCTGCGTCATCTGCAGCATGTACGACCGCAGCTCCTCGTGTTGCTCGGGCGTCACGTGGATCTTCGGCAGCCGGTGCTCGGGCACAGGGAAGAACGACGGTCGCTGCTTCGGCATTCTCTCTATCGGCTCGGCTTTCGTTCAGCAATAGCGCTGGACACGCCACAGCACACTGCAATAATCAAACCGGATGGCGCCTCCACTGCGTGTTTGGCGACTGAATGATCTGCACGTGCGTAAACAGAGATTGGCTGCCGATTAGTGGCAGACTGCATTCATTCATTTAATACGTGCATAAACAGCCAAGAGCTCCACGATCCCCTTACCGCGACTCGCGCACGTGGATACACCCACCGCAAGCACACAGACAGCAAAGGATATTGGCGTCCGACCTCCCTCGCACCCTTACGCCACAAATCGCAAAGTATCGCGCGCGCTTTGGCTGTAGCGAATGGAGAGTGCCGCGCGCGCGCACTTGTGGTTTCCTGCCGCGCTGGACTTGAACAATAGCGGCGGATTGGGCGGAGGTGGCGGTCTCAAGGGCGTGGCGTGCGTGCAGTAGACTACGTGCTATACCGCCCGCGGTCTCGATACTAGTGGCGCCGCAGATCCACGGTCTCCGCCAACGGAGGCGCTTTCCATATTCCATTTTGTGCATGGGGCGGGCAAGTGTCCCACGTCTTGAAGAGGAGAAATGACCACGACGCAGGCAAAAAGCGCCATTCAAAGGTGGAAGGTATGGTGTTGGATAGGTCGATGTATAATAGGAAGATAGGCGGATGGACAGAAAGGAGTAGGAGATGAAGGGTGGATGCATGATGTTGGAGAGTCTGGGATAGGAGTGCCATCGGATTTGCTGCAGTACACCAACCACTACCTCTCAAACAGCATGACAGCACAGATGAATATCTATACAAGAGACGATTTAGAACTATCTCCAAAGTGAACAAGCACGTTATTGGCTAGAATGCATTTTTCGATCTGATTCTGAGTGCAGTTGCAACTATGAAACAGCCTTTTTTGCTAGTTGTGGCTCGTTTATCGGCGCGAGGAATCGAGGGTCGTGCATGTGCAAACTGCTCTCTGTGCAGTACGACATGTTGCGATAGATTATAACTAGATCATTATATCTCACAGGATGGCAATCACGTCAAGTCATATAGTTTTGATAGCTCATTCAATCATTTACTGCCTACTCATAATATATGAACTATGAAAGGTTATCCAGAAATGAACAGACAACTAGAAGAGAGAAATGTGCACTGCCAAACTGGGTGTTTGATGCTGTGCCATTTTCTCCTGTGCCGGTGCGTTGATGTGCTGCCTCGAGAGGCGTCTTTCTATGCGCGTCTGAAGCGCAGAACTTCGCGTCAGCGGATCTCTTCATGCCCCTCACAAAAAAATGACTCGGAACACTGATTGCACGTTGTGTCGCGGCTCCGTTTGGCAAGGGCTACGAGACACGAGTGAACGAGCAGGTGCGGAAGAGCTGGCAGCTCGACGCCAGTAAGGTCTCGGTCACGAATCCGCAGTGGAACAAGGGCATGGACGAGTTGAAGGTTGTCGTGGCCAAGCGCTTGGGGTACGAAGGCATCCCGTTGCAGTGTCTGCTGTACAAGCTGCTCGTGTGTGGAGGCGGTCATTTCGCGAAGCACAAGGACACGGAAAAGGAAGACGGCATGATTGCGACGATGGTCGTGCAGCTCCCGTCAGTGAATGAAGGCGGCGACATTGTCGTGTACCAGGGAAACACGGAACATCGGCGTGACTTTGGAAAGGCAGATGACACAGCAGCGTTCGCCAACCACTACGCTGTGCACTACGCGGATGCGGAGCATGCGCTCGAACAAGTCACGCGCGGGTACCGTCTCGTGCTCGTTTATTCCACTTGCTTGCCGCCAGAAATGTGTCACCTTGAGAGAAGGCAAAACAGTGAAAGCAGTGTCCATGCGCTCGCTGAAACCATGCAGCAAGTCGAGACGCCGTTCACACTCTTCTTCTAGCACGAACACACCGGTAAAAGCATCACGGAGCGCGGCTGCGATGCCCTCGAGGGCAATGTCCACGGCCGGTTCCGAGCACTCCACAATGCCAACGCGATGGTGTCGGACGCGAAGCGTAAGCTGCAAATTTACGTCGCCAAGGTCGCGCACGAGTTTAATATACGACGCCAGCTGCAGCCGCGACCGTCGGTATGGCGCGTGGGAAGAAAGCGATAGAAGCGAACGCGTTCGCAAGGGGCACACGATGACGGGGACACCCTTGGGCGACGGCGAGCACAACTACCACAGCAAAAGAAAACTGTTCCCATTACCGAATCCGGACAAACTGTCAATGCGTGAGTTGTGGGGCAAGTCGGGCCCCAATACGTATGAAGGCTACTTTGGCAACGAGAGCGCAACCAAGAGCATCAAGTATTGCCGCTACGCGCTCATCGTGTGGCCGTGCGCGAGCGACCTGGATCTCTGCTTTAAGCACATCGGCGTGGATACCGTCGTGATGTCGTTCCAAACCAACTCTCAGCGGCCACTGACGGTCAAAGCGTTGACAACGTTCATGAAGCGCGTCGAGCAGAGAAACCGCTATGGTTCCTTGAGTGAGTTCTTTGCGGCCACGATCATGGAGCTACTGGTCGAAACTGGGGATGGCGCCACGGCGCGCGAGTATTGCAGTCATGGGTTGCTCCACGCGAGAATGCTACTAAGTCAGTTGCAATCATCAAGTGGTTTAAGATGCTACTTCCCAGTTCGCGATCAGCCAACTGCTTGGCACCCCAATTTCAGTACGCTCTGCTTTCGACACTCGAAACTCGCCAGGAGCCTTTGCTTCAATGCACAGTTCAAGATGCTCGCAGTGTGTCTCACGACCCGATCATTTGCATCTTTCGGACGTGCTCAGGACAGGCAACGAACCGCAAATGCTCCTCTTGCGTTGCTATTATTATTCTGCCTTCATAAACAGGAAAATGCATTTCATGAATGTGAAAAAGATGCCGTAGTCGATAGGTGCATCGCATCCTTAGGCGCTCACCATACAAGCCATTAAACGCGATCAACACTCACTTTCGTTATATTTACACGGCAACTCTACTTTTTCTCCTGGATCACGAGCGGGCCGACGTTGTCTCCGGTCTCCTTGTTGTGCTTGACGTGGCTTCCGTCGCAGAACGGGAACTTCTTGGACTTCCAGCAGCGGCACACGAGGCACTTGCCCTTGCCCTTGTTCACGAGGTCTTCGACTTCGGGCACGTCGAGGAAGTCGACCACCTTCTCCTTCTCCAACTTGACCTGGCGATTCACGCGGAACGCCTTGGCGCTCTTCGAGTCCGACTTACCCGAGAAGAAGAGCGAGTAGAAGAGCACGGCGATGGTCACGAGCAGCGGCATCAGGTACATCCACTCCTCCTGCTTGAGCTTCATGAAGCCGGCGAACGTGCGCGGCAGCGGCAGACCCTTCAGGTAGCGCGGCAGCTGCACCTTGAGATAGCGGCGGATGGCTTCCATCGTGTTTGTTGTAGGAACAGACAGGAGGTTTCTTCTTCTTCTCTGGGACGGCGTCAAAGCGGAAATGAGGAGCAACAACGCATTCCACGTGGTGAGTGAAGAGCTGCACAGATACGCAGCTAAAAACCCAGCCTTTCTGGAGACTTGAACCACCAAAACCCGTTTCAAAATAAAACCTCAATTCGGCTCATATGAACACGGAGGTTTTTCATTCGTGTTGAAGGGATGTGTATCCATTGCCACGCAGATTGCCACGAACACTTTGGATGTGTTCACGAGCAAAAGAAACGCCAACGTAGTGATGAAGTTGCTGCTGCCATATTACAGCTGCATAGCAGTAAAGAAGCGGTCATGGGCAAACTCAGTGAGGACATACTGACGCACGCGATTGAGCACGTGGTCGCTGCTGTGTTCCTTTCCCCATCGCGGTGCAAATGCTGTGGGCAATTCGACGATCTGATGAGGCACGCCAATGTGAACACAGTGATCCCGCAATATAGGACGCATGCATTCACTACTGCATGCTCGTGTGGTTGACGCTGCGATGCGGTATTCGATCATGGTTCGAGTCGAGTCCTCGAGAGTCCTCTATTTGAGTTCTTTTGTTCGAGTTTTCAGTACAGTCACCACTTGATTTGAAGCCTCAATACAGCGCATTATTGAGGTGCATGTCGGATCTGTGTCTCCGCTACCTTCGCGTCACCTTGAGCCGTTAACATTCACTTTTCTGAGTTGAAGAAGAAAGAAGTTCTGGCGGAGAGAGAGAGAGAGAGCCAAGTGCATCGGACGACTGCGAATATGATGACGACGCGGCGTCTGCACGACGGATACACGCTCGTGGGGGATGCAGACGACTCTCCGCAGACCGACCTGCGGCACCGGCGACGACCTGCACCCACGAGGCTGCGCGAGAAAGTGATCCTGATGGCGCTGGTGGTGGCGCTCGGCGTCGGCTTCACGTCGTTTCTCTTCGAGCCTCGTCGCGGCATTCGGACGCGCCATAGCCACATGACGCCCTTCGTCATGGGAAACGACAGCAGCACTAAGAGTGATGCGGTTGGTTCGTCTGATGAGAAACCGTATGCTCTTCCTGTACACCAAGATCCGAGCTGGGACGAGGTTGCCGCGCTCAAGCTGTCGAGCGGCTTTGAGTTGAGCACGTGGCCGAAATTGGTGGAAGACGGAGGAGATTTGGTCGTATTCTGGCAGCCTGGAAAGCACGACGCTGTGCAGGACGAAGATTACATCACACTGAGCTGTGGTCCTACCCTTGGAGACGATGACTACTTGGTGAAGAAGAGTATCAAGGAACTGGATGCGACGCCAAACTCGGTGCGCTTTTCTGGTAATGTGGTGCATCTGTTGCTGAATGACACAAGTTGTGGTCATTGTGTGAAGTTAATCATTGTGTACGGTGGATTGCTTTCTGTATAGAGTTGTACATGATGCGGTGCAACTATGTCGTCAAGTACTTCAATTACCAGCCAAAAGCTGGAAATTACAAGCTGCTGCAGCAACTTGAAGTTGGTATGCTGGACTCGCTTAATGCCCCCAAGCACGGCCACCTTGCGTTGACCACAAAAGACGACGAAATGGTCGTGATGTTCAACTCTGCATCCTCAAGGACGCCGCAAGCTCGATATGGTTTGAGTGCGTCGGAGCTAACCAACTATGCGGAGGGAACTTCTACAACCTACAAGGCGTCGGACATGTATGCATTTGACAACGCATCACCCTCAGTGTTTGAAATTAGAGCTAGGTCTGACTCATTCTTTTGATTAGGTGCCATGCTCCTGCGACGACGACGGCGCAACGATTGTTCCGTGATCCTGGGTTCATGCACAAGGTCGTCCTGACGAAGCTGAAGCCAGGTGAATACTACTTTTACCAGTACGGGAACGACGAAGATGGATGGAGCAAAGTCCGCAGTTTCCGCTCAAAGCCTGCCGCGACGACGAAAACGACCAATTTCGTCGCATACGCTGACATGGGCGTCGACGGCTCGCCAGCTGCGCAATCCACTGCGGTCAGAGTGTACGCTGACGTTGTTGGGGGTGGCTATGACTCGTTCTTGCTGCATTTTGGAGATATCAGGCGAGTTTATTAGTCTTTTATGTAATGGTGCTGTCTTTATACGAACTCATGTTGTTTGCCTATGCGCTATAGCTATGCACGTGGGGAGGGCTCAGTGTGGGACAAATTCTTCCACGTTATCGAGCCGTACGCTACAAGAACGTAAGAAGTACAAGAAGCATCCTGTGCATGAAATTGTATGATCGATGTTCACGTTTCTTGGGTTATTTTATGTAGACCATACATGATCAGCGTCGGAAACCGTAAGTGGCAAATATTGCTTGAGAGAAAAAGCTGAGGAAAAATCTGACTCCTAATTGTTCACGCAGATGAATATGTTTATACTTCGGGCGGTGACAATGATCCAAGTGGTGGCGCAGAACCATCGAAAAACAGTTTCCATCCTTCGTGGGGCAATTATGGCTCCGACTCCAATGGAGAATGCTCTGTCCCTATGTATCGTCGATTCCATGGTAAGTGTTTTACCAAGCACGTTCATGTCAAGGTAATCACTAACAATTTTCCTACAATTGTTTCTACAGCACCAGCGACAGGGAACTCGATCTACTGGTACAGTTTCAACTATGGTGGGGTCCATGTGGTGCAAATATCCACAGAGCACAATTGGACTCGCGGATCCGAGCAGTATGAGTGGCTCAAGAAGGACCTCGAGAGCGTCGATCGTGGCGCTACGCCATGGGTCGTCCTGACAGCCCACCGAATGATGGTAAGCTGTTTTTTTATTTGGTGTTGGGGTGCAATGCTTGCTTGGATTGTTCTGTGTTTGCTTATGGTTTCCATGTGCACTTGGACCGTTCGTGCCAGTACTCTACACAACTTGGGATGGAAAGTGATATGATTGTTGCGAAGCATTTCAGAGACGAAGTCGAAGAGCTAATCTACAAGAACCGCGTGAATTTAATGCTGGTGAGTGCTTTAGTGACAAATTTTGTAGGTTTGAATGCCCTCAGACTCAATTATTGTGTTTTTGGCAATTTTGAAATAGGTCGGTCATCAGCATGCGTACGAACGGAGTTGCCCGGTATATCGAGGAGAATGCGTGGGAGATGAGAAGGCTCCAGTTCACATCGTCGTCGGGTCCGCTGGTTTTGATCTTGGCACGGAGGATTTTTCGACAAAATATGGAAACTGGAGCGTGCGTCATGCGAATGAGTATGGCCACTTGCGAGTGTCAACGTCTGCGGATGCGATGAATCTCCAGTTTGTTCTGAACAAGAATGGCGCGGTGTACGACGAGTTCGCAATCAAGCCTTGGGTGTAAGAGTGGGATGAGAAAAAGTGGACCGAGCGTAGTCAATCAATTTTATGCCTTTCCGACACAGGCCAGTGTGCTAGTCACAGGGTAAATTCATGTATGTACGCACGTATGATTTGTGTTCCCACCTGATTGCTCACTGTCTTCATTTGCAGCAAGAAAATATTCTTGTGATGCAAAAAATAGACTCGGTGAGCCACTTCTGTTGGTTAGTGTGATTTTTGGACGCCATTTCCATTTTGTGCTCTCATTTTCATGCCATAGCTAGGAGCATCGTTGGGGATGGCTATGGCGACGGCAGACTCGTTGCCGCTGACACGTGAGGTTGCGCTTGCCCCAGTCATCGGTCGCCCAGCATCATCGCCTTCTTTGCCATTCACTCCTTCAGATCTGATTATCGCCACATCGGACAAGAAGGAGCACACAATCTCATCAAAGCCAAGACTCACGACGCCGGAGAAGAAAGAGCGCGACAAACGTCGCAAGAGAGAACAAGCGAAACGGCACGTGCAGATTCTCCAAGACCGCGACAATGCAGCCTGAGCACTCCAGGAGTCAAAGATGTCGAGCTCTGTATGGCACCAGAAAGAGCGCGACGAAGAAGAGCTGATCCTGCGGAGACTCGAGCGTGATATGGTGTATCCTCAAAAAATCCACCCGACAGCAGCAGGGTACGGTTTCTTCCCTGGTATCTCCCCAATGTGCTCGCCTGTGTTCAATTCGTACTCGCATGCGATTGTTCCAGCATCGCAGCGACCAAAGCACAACGAGTACGGAAGACCCAGCAGCGACTTTCGTGGGAATTCACCCCCAGAAGCCACGTATCGGCATCCTGTGTGTCACGGCTACGCAATGGCGAAGATACACGATAGCTCTCGGACAAAAGAAGAAGCAAAACCAATTGAACCAGCAGAATAGGAAACCCTCTCAGAAAGCGCGGCGTGCCTTGACGTATTTCCAGTATCTGTGCGACGCGACGAGCAACCCGAACAAGCCCAAAGTGCACGAAGAGCGCCTGGGAAAGCTCTGGCAGTGTTTCCAGCTACTTGAAGAGTGGAAAATATGCAAGAAGGGCCGCTTGATCGATGCCGAGACCACAGAGGATACCCTGAAACTGCTGAAGCTGCACCAGGAAGCTACTGTGGTAGCGTTTGACCATACCCTGCAAAGGAAAACCCAGGGTCCGCTGCTGTATCCGATCATGTATCTTGGTGGCGGTGGTAGCATCGCTGTGAGGAAACTGGTCGTTAAAATCGGTGTTCGCTTGGGGCAACAGCACAGGATAACCGCGAGTATGGGCTTTTGCTGGACTTGGACCAAGACTTCGAAGCCATGGAGGCCGCGACAGCGGTGATCAAAGCCGAAGACAAACTGAAAATGACGAAGCGCGGGTTCACAAAGAAGTCGCTCGTGCTGCTGGCGAAAGAAGAAGAGCAAAAGATCACCGCCGCACTATCGCTTTGTACCGATTTCGAGTGGAAAGCGAAAGATCCGAGGAATGGGTCGAATGCAATTCCCACGTTGTTCGCAAGTACGGATTTGCTGCGGCCACCGTTTTACCAGTTCAAGTGGGTATTGATGGCGAAAGCGTACAACCAGGTGGTGCGCGCCATCGCGTTCCAGATCGCGAGACTCGAGGAATTCAACGCACTCGCCAAGGTTTTGCAGAATGCGGATGCGATCCTGAGCAAGGCTCAGATCGAGAAATGGCAGAGCGATGTTGACAAATTTCTCGCGACGTTCTCGTCAGATCCTGCTCCTGGCGTGGATGCGACAACGGACGTCGACTCGATAAACAACAGCAGCTCCAGCCTCCGCAATCGAAGCTCGAAGACCAATTTCCTGGCAAACGCTGCGCAGTGCATACTCGTGAAAAAGGGTGCGGCGTTGCTGAGAAAGCGTGCCCAACAACGGAAAAAGCAGATCCGCGAGCGCGAAGAGGAGCTGCTGCGACTGCGTAAGCTCCAAGAGGAGAACGAACTCCCAAAGCTGTCGGTCATGCAGCAGCTGAAGCTCACGTCCATGAAAGAGAAGGCGCCGCAGATCAAGGAGGCGCTGGAGTTCACGCCGGCCGAAAAGCTGAAGCTCAAGGCGTCGCAGATGCTGGACAAAGTGGCGGCCACTGCTGCGAGCGTCGCTGTCGCGGCCAAGAAAGAGTACAAAGTGCGCGCTCTTTGACAAAGAAACATCTTACATTCGATTTCTGTGCAGATGCTCGCGTTGGGTAGTGGCGACATTTCAATATTTGTTAGAAAAAAATCTTACAAGCATCTATTCAGGCTTGACTCTCTCTGTAATGAAACAAACTCTTTCTCTCACGTTCGCCGCAAAGACGAACCTTCAGTTTCTCTTCTCTCTTGCCGTTCTCGTCGCAAGCGTCATGGAGGAGATCAGGATGGCCGCATAAAAGACGCCGTCGCTGAAATTCGCTTCGTGTGACAACGCATGCGTGTGGTCATTCAATGCGCAAAGGCGCATCTATTCGTCGCGCGACGTGGTCGTTGGCTTGGTCGCAGCGTCGGTGGCTGCTCGGCGGTCGATGTTGCGCTTCGTGAGCACGCTGAAGCCGCGCACGACGTCGGCGAGCCCCGCGACGGTGATCAGCACGAGACCCGTGGTCACGGTCTTGTGCAGCACGTCGGCCACGCGCGTTCCGGCTGCTGCTCCCGACATAATGCTGCTGTAGATGCGAGGAGGATGTGGGGACTTGGCGTGCGGGTGAATGGACTGACGAAGAGGAGGGAGCGCGCTTCTCTCTTCTCGAGCTTGGGCCACTTGGTCTGTTTGGTGATTCTGGCGGTTACGGAGCTGTTGGCCATGATGGTCAAGTTGGTGGACCACTGCGGTTGCTTTATTTCCCTTTTTATAACATATATCTGCGTTGTGGGATATTTGTGGATAGTAATTGAGTTTACGATACGCCTGCTTGCTCGTTAATAGAGGTGTATACAAGAGCTGCGCCTCTATGGGACTAACTAGGTGGCGATTGGGCCAGACGCCACTGCAGCACTTCGACAAAGTACGGTTGTCTGTTAAGTCTGCATCGAGTCAATAAGTTCGTGTATGCAGAGTGTTGGTCAATATGCGACACGCCACGAACTTAACGGGTGTAACTTGAAACACAGACTGACTGGCTGGCGCGACAGTGGCTCAAACACCTCTCAAACGTGAAGTACACCCTCGAAAACGGCTTGGAGAGGGGGAAACGCCAGGATTCGACCCCTTCCTCATCTATGGCTGCTGGCAGTCGAGAGAGACGCGAAGAAGACAAGCAAACAAGCAAGCAGCAGCAAACATGGCGGCGCGATTTTTGAACCGGGTGGCGGGCTTCGGCGCGGCCGTCGGTCTCGGCGGCTTCCTCGTGCAGGAGTGCATCTACGACGGTGCGTGCGCCTTGCGTGTATGTGTATGCGTATGTGTGGCTGATGACACGAGTGTGCTTGTTTTGTTGGTGATGACAGTTGATGGTGGCCACCGTGCCGTGATCTTCGATCGTAAGGACGGTATTTTGAAGAAGTGTGTCGGCGAAGGCACTCACTTCAAGATCCCATTCTTCCAGGTAAGGTGTTGCTTCTCTCTATCTCGCTGCGTCACTGGAAATTGGATACTCATGTGGTGTGGTGTGCGCATGCAATTTTCAGTACCCAACGATCTTGGATGTTCGCTCGAACTACCGTATGATCAGCTCGCGCACGGGTACCAAGGACTTGCAGATGGTCAACATCTCGCTCCGTGTGCTCTCGCGTCCACAGGTAGAGCAGTTGCCGTTCATCTTTGCGGAATACGGTGCCGATTACGCCGAGCGTATCCTGCCTTCCGTCGGTAACGAAGTGCTCAAGTCGGTCGTCGCGCAGTACGATGCCAGCGAACTGTTGACGTTCCGTGACAAGGTCTCGCAGCAGATCTCGGCGGAATTGAACGAGCGTGCGAACAAATTCTTCTTGACCCTGGACGATGTGTCCATTACCCACTTGGAGTACGGCCCCGAGTTCACGCGCGCTGTCGAGCAAAAGCAAGTCGCGCAACAGGACGCCGAGCGCCAGAAGTTCGTCGTCATGCGCTCGGAACAGGAACGTCAAGCTGCGATTATTAAGGCCGAAGGTGAATCCGAGGCAGCGCGTTTGGTGTCCGATGCCGTCGCGAAGAGCGGTTCGGGCTTCATTGAAGTGCAGCGTATCGATGCCGCGCGCGAGATTGCTGAGACCTTGGCCAAGTCGCGCAACGTCACGTACCTGCCAAACCAGCAGGGCGGTAACGGCGGTGTGCTCTTGGGCTTGCAGTAAACTGCGAGAGAGTAACAAGAAGCACGCAGCATGCTCTTTTCTCGTTCGTGTGTTGTCTCTGTTCCATTGTGGTGCGCTGTCTCCAGTCGGAATGATGCCATAGATGCATTTGGGTCTCTCACATTCGTGCTTGTCCGCATTGCAGCAGCAGAGCCAACGGAAAACATAAATAAATACAAAACAGAAACATACAAAGAGCTCATGTGTTTCATTGTTATAGTCTTAGCGGAGCAGGAGGATATTCTGCGCGTCATCTGGACCATGTCACGTCAACCTATTCGCCAGAAGCTGACGGTGATGCAATGCATCATGGAAACAGTCGATAGGCTCCGCAAGGAAGCTCACGTCTTTGGCTGGCACTTTGCACTTGCACGTGCATCCTCCCACCATATATGTCGTCACTTGAACTTGCATGGCATGAGTCATGCCGTGCATTCCTTCCATCAGATCCGCACACTGCTGCTGCATGCTCCACTTGCAACCATTCCAGAGCATTCTTTTTGGACCTCAAGTCCAAATACCTTTAAAGTTGCATAATCTGTCATCAGTGTCTCTAAGCTACAACAGCCAACAGCAGCTTCCTCTTTCTGCTTTGTCATATTCTGGCTAAATGCATTTTTTGGACGGCACAATCATTCCGGCATCGACTTGCATCAGACTGCTGTAGGTTATATGCTGTATCCTACAGAGAGTGTAACCTCAGTACCCATCGTAACCAACTGCAACACGAGTAATAACTAACTACAGTAGCGCAAAAAGCATGAGCAGCGCCAATGCGGACGCGATCTGGGGTGCGTTCAAGCGCGAGTGCGCGGCGCTACGTGGCGCCAAGAACCAGAAGGAGCGCCAGAAGTGCGTCAAGGAGGCGCAGGCGTTCCTCGGCGACCAGCTGCACCGCCAGTTCATGCACAAGTGGCGCGCGTGGGGGCTGTTGCTCTCGGCCATCCTGCACGTCGTGAAGAGCGACGCGCAGCCGTACCTCGCAGCTTCCAGCGGCGCTCCAGTCAAGAAGACGAAGTCGCGCGCCAGCAGCAAGGACGCGTTCCACTCGGTGCCGCCGCCAAAGGCTAAGAAGTCCAAGTCCAGCCGCACGCCGCCTCGACAGGACTACTGGAATTTTCTACACAACGAGTTCGCGGCCGTGCACGCCGTAGATGGACCGCTGCTGCATTTGGACGCGAATGGACGCGAATTCGTGAAGCAGCTTTTCGAGTTCGCGGTGGCCATTGCCGAGCGAGAGACATTTGAAGACGAAGACGCGGACGTCGTGGCGCGAATCGAGACGGCAGCGTGGCAGACGATTCAACTCATCCTCCAGTACCGCGTCTACTGCGCTGTGCTAGAGAAGGAGAAGTTGCGCTCTATGACGGAGCTGGCACTCGCAGGCGTTGACCACGGGAACACGAGCGGATCGTCTAGTAGTGTGCGTCTCTGCGCGATCGTTATCCAGCAGTTTTTTAAGCACTGTCCCTATGACATGCATGATTGGCTGAAGAAGTCGCTCAACTTTTTCGAACGATGGTTTGACGGCCTCACACCGGATAGCACGGCGCGCACGAAGAAGTTCGAAGACATTGCGCCGATCCTCATGGAAGCTGCGACGGACCTGATCAAGTCGTACTTCAGCTCGGTTGGACCGCTGGCGCTGCGCACAGGGATCGCAATCCTGCATTACATCCAGCGCTCGTGGAACAACAAGAAGGTTCAGCATCGGGGATACGACACCGAGTACATCATCCAGTTTCTAGCGCTGTATGCGTGTCATACCCCCGAAGTCGTGGTCGATGGAGCCAACAGCGCGCAACTGAACCCCAAGACGGTGCTCAAGGAGCTGAACTTGATAAAAGGGATGCTGCTGAATCCGAGAGATGTGCACCAGCTAGTGATCTACTCCAAGTCGGGGCGTGGGTCGCTCATCTTCAGCAGTACTGCCGGAAGCGCATTCCATGCGCTGATGGACATGGATGCTCCCATTTTGAGCCACCTGCGATGCGCAGCTGATGTCATGTACCATCATGACCGTCTGGTTACCGAACTGTCCGAGCACAATCTGATGATCGACAATGACTCTATGAGTGATACGAGCACTGTAACTGGTACGAAGCGACCTCCTCCAGAGGAATCGGTGTTGGCATGGGAAACACTTGTGGATGCGCTTTGCATCGATCCGTCGGCGGAGAACCTCAGCGATTCCGTCGCATCATCTTCGTCGTTGCCTACACCGGCAAGTTCGCCGGGAAAAGCGCTCTCGAGTGCCAAGGAATCGCGGTCATCTTCCAAGCGCGTAACGGTAAAGAAACAGGACGCGTCATGGATCTTACTGGTTGCTGCGGTTTTGTGCCGACATGGAGAGTATTACCTGAAGAATCGAATTGGTGATGTGATGACAGTGATGGAACATCTTGCGGGCATCTTGGAGTCCAAGGACCTGGAGCAACGCCAGTATGTGACTCTACTCGCGTTAGTGCAGCTATCACGGCTTTCGGCGATGCACAGAGACTTGTGCAGTGATATACTAGACGACGCGTGGAAGAAGATTTGGTGGTGCTTACTGCGACCAGATTTGCCGTACGTTCATGCAACGGAGAGCGCAGTACTGAGCGGAGGTTTCCCAGGCGATGTTGTTCTTGGTCTTCTCAGAAATTGCGTCTCGTTGGGACTGGTACCGCATGCTGTAGTCGAGGCGAGTCAAAATCAGCTATGGAGTCTCTCTGCGTTTCGAAGCAGTGCAAGTGGGTTAACGACCGCGTCAAAGTCGCTGGGTACGATGAGCATGACCATGTCGGTTTCTGCAGCACGCTTGCTGGGTACACTTCTACAGTGCATAGAGCTACAAGATGAGAAAAATGATGAAACTGTTCTTGCTTCGCCCATTCTCACAAGCAGTGAAGTCCCGTCCAAGCCAGCGTCTGTCCGCTCAAGTTTGCTCTCGGCTTTGTTCTCGCACCTTGAACTCCAAGCATTCCAAGAAAAAGCCCCTGGGGTAGTGGTGCCTAACTGGACAGAAGCAGTTGCCATATCTCCGATATCGTACGCTTCGGCGGTGCTCTCATTTATTCAGCCGTCCAAGTCTGTCGATAACCTCGACCTTCGCAACTGTTTTACAACGAAATTGCTTCGAAACCTGAGTACACTCTCCGAAGGCAGTGGCTCTGACGATGCTAACTGCGAGCTCAACGGCTTTGGCGTCTATTTTACAATGAACGAATGTGGTTTGGCGAGTATACGCTCCCCTGAGTCCACGACACCAGCTCCTCATCGTTTTTCTTCGATTGTCCAAGACTACGTGAGTGATGAATCATTTAGTGGCTGTTCCCAGACACCTGCTGGAGCGAATGACAAGCGTGACAAGTTCGAACGCCTTCAGCTGCCGACTCATCTTTTAACGTCCCTGCGGTGTCAAAACGATGGACTGTCGAACGTTGGCGCATTTGAGAGACCACTGTGGGCCAATGCCGGATTCCCGTCAATCTCGAAAGAGACCCAACTCGCAATGCATGCTGAAGTTTCGGGTCACTTCTTGCATTTAGTCGACTGTCTTTCCAAAAAGTTCTGTGTTGCTGGAGTGGACGTGCGAGCACCAATGCAGCTACTTGCGAGTGCGCTGGATGTGAGTTTTGATTGTTTAAGTGAGTGTCTGCCGATGGTCTGGTTTTAATCGAGGCTGACATACCTGTCTTCTGCTTCAACAGATAGGACTGGTTTTAGCGGCACTGTTTACCGAGCTCCCGCGGCCAGTGGATGGCGCCGGAATGGTTGATATTGCGCATTTGCTCAAGAAAGTATTGGCGATTGTTGCCGAGAATCTGAAAGGGTCAATATTTCAACAAGCCCTGCAAGACTCAAGCGCTGCTCAGAATGCCGTTCATTTCCTGATGAGATTTCACTCGCTTATATTGATTTTACAAGGGAAAGCAACGATACTTTGCTGCTGCCATCCATCTGCCGATCCTGTTAATCTACGGATTCCGTCAGAGCTGCGTCCGTCCATCCGGAAAATCGTTGGCGCCATCGAAGCGGGCTTAGCGCTCCTAGCAACTGGAACAAATTCGGTTACCAACGATCGCACCGGATCCCAAAGTGCCCGATCTTCGTTATCGCAATCCTTTCCAGCATCGGCTTCTGCAGTGTTGCCAAGTCAAACTGCGTCTTTAGCGTCAAACACGAGCGAAACGGAGGCGATGACAGGCAGCAGCAGCAGCCAAATACGTTTAACACCTTCGTCGCAAGCAGTGACCGTGGCAACGACAGACGACTTTGACGATGGGTAAGCTTTTTGTTGCTGTTTTCCTCACCAGTCTCCTTCTTCTGTGGCCATTGCGTACTGACTTCAAATCACGGGTGACACACTTTGTTGTAGAAATGAAAGTCAACGGAATGCTGGTGTTGGCGCGAATTCTCTTGTCGTGAAGACACTTAGCCTGTGGTGCTTTCGTGTGCTGCTGCTGCTGAAAAAGGATAGCGGACTAAAAACTGTCTCGAATTTAGCCGCAGAAGTCAAGTTCACTCCCGATTTTGTGCTGGCGCTTTCGGCGCTACTCTGCGGTGTTGCGGGGTGTGACAGCCTTGAATTGATGATCAAATTGATCGATTACGCTACCGACGAAGCATCGCGTGGAAGGCGAAAGCGTGAGAACAATTTCTGGACGGTTTTGTTCAACTCCCAGGCTCTCACCGTTTTGAAGCTTGCTGGGTTGATGCACGAGCGCCGAAAGTCTCAGCATAATGAAGAAGTCCCGGAGCAACTGTTGCTGTTTACGAGGGAGTTTATCGACAGCGCACATGGATCTCAGGACACGTTCAGAAACGGCAGACAAGTGGATGTCGAGTGCCTGGAAGTGTTCTTCCGCCTTAAACTCGATGTGTTCGAGGATTTCGTGGATGTCTCGATGGAAAGGCTCATCGATGTGGATTTCAGTGTCCGTACAAGTGCCGTGTGCAGTATGCAAACTCTTTTCTACATGTACCCTGAAGGTGGCATCCAGTTGTTTAAAGATTTGTCTGAAAATCTCGCGCCGCTACTACCAGGAAGCAGCCCTGAAATCAAATCCAAAGCCACGGAAACAAGCAAAGAAGTGACTTCATCCAGTGTAGAGCCCGATATTACCACGATCGACAGTTGTGTGACGGTGATGCTGGCTCTGTACGTTAGCGCATGCTCGAGCGAAGACGTGCTGCCCCAGGCATTGGCTGTTTTTATGCAGCTGGCTTTGAGCGAGGTGCGGCTATATTCAAGTCCATCGTCGCCACTTTTGCGCTCTTGGTTGCGTGCAATTTCTTGCGCGTATTCGTACCCAATGTTCTCACGATTGCTGGACGACCATTTTTGCTTCTTGTGGTACCAATTTATCGCCATGAACATGCACACTGCCATCGCAAGTGCGGAGAATCAAGCGACCACCACAGATTGCGAGGTGTCGTCTCGCCCAAGTGCGAGGGAGCTGCTGGAGCTATTCCCGAGGGCTCTACTTGGAGGGTCGAGCTCGCAAAGAACGGGTGATTCGCTGCTGGATGGCTTTGCAGATAAAGTGGATATCATTTTCCCCGTCGGAGTGCTGTACGATTCGATTAATCAGGCTGATATGCAACCAGGGGAATTCACGTTTGTGAACGAACTGACCGACATATTTTTTAGAAGAGCATCGACGAATCTCAGCGACGAATTTGCTGTGCGCAGACGAGCTGCAGTTGACGAACAGCTGACTACCGACTTGTTTGCAATTTCGTTCGTCCTCCAGTCCTCTCCCGACCCTGCTTCACAAGAACTTGCTGCACGAATGCTCACCGTCGCCGAAGACAAAGCTGCAACAAGTGCTCTCTCCATGTCTCATCTGGGCCATGTTGTGTGCAAGATGGCTCGATTTACGATCTGGGATCTAGCACGGCCGAACGACCAACCAAGCGAACCAAACTTGTGGAAAGATGCTATCGCGAAGTTGAAGGAAAAGTATTCCGGCTTTGTGTGGACGAAAATGGATCTTGCAGAGCTCTTGAGTGAGTTCTACGTCATGTTGCTCCGAACTGAGTTTTCAGAGTTGCTCTCGAGCCGCGCCGTGCATTGCTTTTATTTATTTGTGCGAGAAACCCAGAGCGCATTCGAGTCGGACTGTGTTTTGCAGCAGTTGCTGCTTCGAATTTGCTTCCAAGTGATCAAGCAGTTAGCCTCATGCCGCAGAGAGGTCGCAAGAGAACTGACGCTACTGGTTCGAGAAACGTGTGAGCAGTACATGAAGACCCCTGAGGTGTTTGGTAAATACCTGAGCTTCGTGATTCATGAGATTTCGGATATTCTCTCTCGCAGTGGCGATGGATTTGATGGAGGACACTTGCAGCTCTCTCTGCAAGGAGACGATAAAGGGAATCTCGAGTGGGTGGTGTTTGCAGTTTGCAACAACATGGCCAATGGACTTGGGAAGCACATTCTTGATATCGACGCCGTGCCGATCGGGGTATCGTCGAGTCTCGATAAGCTCAACTCGCTCATTGCGGGAAGTCGAGAAATTGTAGCCCCTGAAAATGCCACAAAGTCGTCGATCAGTTCCATCTCGAATGGCAGCAATACCAGCAGCTCAATCCGACAGATCGAGGCATTTTTGCAAAAGGCAAACGACGTTGGAGGGAAATTTTACCGCCAATCCCGATTGCTTCGATCATCTGGAGGTGAACATCAGCAAGGAACTCGACCGAAAAGTTATGCGCGGCAAAGTGATGCAGCTGCATGTCGTGGTACGAACCAAAAATCGCTGTCAACGTCGCTTTTGCGTCTGGCAAGGGTTGAGACGAGTGTGGGTGAACTCGAAGACGTGTTCGATCGCGGGACTCAAGCCCAAGCAGCACCTGAATTGTTGGGCAAGCTGACAAAAACGCTCTTTTACCTCAGTTCCAATCAGAATACGACGGCATGGCACCAGAGCGGTGTAGACTGTGGACCAGAAAACGACGTACTCGTGTCCATCGCTGATGCACTCAGTGCAGTTGGAGCTCTTGACGAAACGCAGGCTGACTTGAATCCTGGATCCGACACCGCTTACCTGTCTCGATTATATCAGCAGCAGTTCAGCAGAGGCGCTCTACGTGAGACAAAAACCAACTTCCTGTCGTTGATGCACGAACGCTTGCTCGTGTATCTGAGCTCTCTGCTTTTCGAAGAAAAAGAACTTGGTGCAGATGTCATCCAAGAAACTGTGGTTGCTCTGAAGAATTTGCTTCGGCTAGATGAAGGAATGACTGCACTCGCGAAATGCAAGGATAGCGAGCTCAAGGCATTCTTAGAGCCCTTTGTTGAGTCACCATCGTCCAATTGGTCAAACTCGTCACTTATGACATGGCAGCTTCTTTCCCAGGACCCAAACGTTCCAGTATCTCGCCAACAGCATGCTCAACTGTGGAAGTCTGGCAGCTCGCTTGGCTTTGATGTGTGGATTCGCTCAATGACATCCTACCTCGCATCGAAGTCTAACGATCCAGTTCTCTGCGCATGCGCGACACTGGTCCGTGCTCGAACGGAAATGGCCGTTTTCCTGTTTCCGTATGTGCTGTGGACCATTTTGCGAAAGTCGTCGACAGAAGCAGGTTTGTCCAGAGTCGTTGCGGTCGTGCAGAACGGTATCCGAGATATCATCGTCAGCGCTGCAAAGCCGAGTTGCGTAGCTTCCGGGTCCGCCGAAGAAAACGACGAGGTGTTGGGTTCGGAGCCGCTAGCGATCGTACAGCTTCTCATTCACACTGTGAACTTCTTGCGAGAAATTGGAAAGGCATACTTTGTGGAGTCGAATGGCGGAGCCTTGCCGAATGACAAGAAGAGCAACACGACACCTCGAAGCAGCAGCAGCACACAGCAACAGTTTTTGAACCAGGCAGCTTATGGCTGTGGGGTCGATGTCAACTTGCTCGATCTTGCAATGGCAGCGATTCACGCCAAGATGCCGTACTCGGCGATGCAGTATGTTGAGATGTGGCTGGAAGAGAAGAATGGTGGCACGATCCCATGTCTGTCGTCAAACTCTCAAGAAGACCTCGATGAGAACGCACGCCGAATCTTGGTGGAGGCGTACAGCTTTGATAACAATGTTGACGGCATCTACGGGATCAATGACGGCAGGACGCTGGGATCTCAACTGATTACCTACAATCGAGAAGGAAGCTACACAAAGGCTCTTCCGCTGTATGACGTATCCTTGCAGATACAGTCGACGAAGGATGCAGCGCATATGACGCGGCTGGTGGAGGGAATGTTCACGTCGTTGCGTAACTTGGGGTATCATAATCTACTCCAAGGGTACTTGCAGTCACTGGGTACTGTCCTGTCCGTGCCCAATGTGTCCCCGCAAATGAACGAGTTCAAATACGAGTTGGCATGGAAAAGCTTGCAGTGGAGCGCTGCTGGAACCAGTTTAAACTCAAGTTCGTGGCGCGCCGACAATGTCGGCAGTCCCGATCAGCAAGAAACCCCACATCGCCACCAGCAGGTGTTGTACCAGTCCTTGAAAGCGCTCGCCCACGGAGACACCAAGTATTTGTTTTTGCTGACAAAGAAATCAAAAGAGCAGATCCTGAAGTCGGCGCAGCTGAGTCTGCGTGGACTAGAGAGCACTCGAGACTCGTACAAGGCACTGCTGTGGCTGGAATCAATTCGCGATATCGAAGAAGCAGCTCGCGCAGCGGTGAGAACTGTTTACAGCGAGCCTAACATAAAGAAAGGCTTTGACCTGTCGGGTGGTGTGAGAAATCCGCCGGAAGCTACAGTCCCAGACGGATCCGTGGATCTGCCATCTTTGTTCAACGTGTGGCAGAAAAGGCACGTACGCGTTCGGAACGATTTTGAGCAGATGGAGAACTTGTTAAGTCTGCAAGAAGCGCTCCTCAAGGTACTAGATGCACGAGACAGCCACGGGATGCTTGCAGAGCTCCACTTGTCACTCGCATCAGTGAGTCGCAAAGCCAAGAGAATCGCAGTAGCCTACCGCGCGTTGACCAAGCTGGAGCAGATGCACGAACATGGCGTTTTGAGCGTGTACCAGGCAATGCAGTGGAAGATGGAAAAGGCAAAACTGCTGTGGACCCAACAAGAAGCGCGGAGTGCAATTTGGACAGCGAAATTGCTTCGACTGGACTTGGAGAATCGTTTACGTGAACCTGCATCACAGGATCAAAGAGAGCGTCTACAGATGCTGCATGTTGCAGTTCTGACAAAGACGGGCAAATGGATTGCATCACAACGATCCGAGAACTCGCAGGTGATCATTGAAGACTACTTCCAAAAGGCGACAGACTCGGTGGACTCGATGGGAGATGCCGTGGCTCTCTCGACACGTGTCGGCAGCGCCGCCAAAGCGTATCTGGCGTTAGCCGGGTTCATGGCCGATATGCACCACCAAGTGCACACGCGAGTGACTTCACGAGAATGGCTCGCTGGTAAACGCGTGGCCGAGGCCCGTTATCAGGAACTCAAAGCCTGTCTGGCCATGGAGGAGTCGAAGCAGTTGGAGAATCGCGCGCACATCCATGCGCTGAACAAGGAAGTCACCTACGACATCGAAGAGAGAAGCCGCGTCGAAGCCTCGGTCGCTCAGTTCCTGATGGGCGCGTTGCAAAGTTATGGCAAGGGGCTCGCGCTGTCTCCGAAGGCGGAGCTAGCTGTGGTGTTTCGGCTGCTGTCTCTGTGGTTCAGCAATCAACTGAAAACCGGCACAAACGAGGTGATGCAGGAAGTCATCAACATGGTGCCGTCGTACAAGTTCGTGCCGCTCTCGTACCAGATCATCTCTCGCATCACTGGCAGCGATGCCTCCAGCAGGTCGTCACGTAGCGGCAAGAGTTCGGCGAGCGAGAATTTCCAGCGCGTGCTTAGTGTGTTGGTACTGAAACTATGCCAACAGCACCCACACCATGCACTCGTGCAGCTCCTCGCGCTCAAGAACAGCGGAGACGTTGAGGGGAAAGGCGCCGCGGAGTTCCGAGCGAACGTCGGGGACGCTAAAGCCGAGGGCGCAAAGAGGTACGTCGAGAAGCTCCGCAAGACCGACGGCCAGCGGGAGCTGCTCGAGTCTCTAGACATTTTGTCGAACGCGTACATTCAGTTGGCGTTGCTCGACACGCGAGACCACCACCAGCAAGGCAAGAGGATCGCGCTGTCGAAAGTGCCGATTGTGGGGCTCGGAGGTGGACAGGTGAGCTTCGACCACTGCTTGCGAGACCGCACGCGTCGCGGCGCAAATCGCGCGGTGATGCCAGCAGTGTTGACGCGCAACGTGATCCCGCGAGCCGACATGGACTACTCTGGCGTCGTGCGCGTGTCGTCCTTCGAGCCGCTGTTTTCCATCACGGACTCGGGAATTCACCGCCCCAAGATCATCTACTGCCACGGCTCGGACGGAAGACGATTCAAGCAGCTGGTCAAGGGCAAAGACGACACGCGGCAGGATCTGGTCATTGAGCAAGCGTTCGAGACGGTGAACCATTTCCTGAAGGAAGACCAGCAGACGCGGCAGCGGAACCTGCGGCTGCTCACGTACAAGGTCGTGCCGCTGTCGCCGATCGCTGGCGTGCTGGAGTGGGTCGACAGCACGATACCGTGGGGGTCCTACCTCGTGGGGCGCACGGCCAAGAGACTCTCGGCTCACGAGCGCTACCACCCGCACGAGTGGAAGCACATGGACTGCCGCATGCACCTGAAGAACGCCAAGGACAAGCTGGAAACGTACAAGGCGATCGAGTCCAACTTCACGCCTGTGTTCCACCATTTCTTCCTGGAGAAATTCCCCGACCCTGCGATGTGGTACCAGCGGCGACTCGCGTACGTGAAGAGCGCGGCTGTGACGTCGATCGTCGGGTACATTCTGGGTATTGGAGATCGCCACTCACAAAACATTCTGGTGCATGAGGAGACCGCAGAGCTCGTGCACATCGACTTTGGTGTCGTGTTTGACCAGGGTATGGCGCTGTTCACGCCCGAGACAGTGCCGTTCCGACTCACGCGGGACCTGGTGGACGGCATGGGCGTCTCGGGCTGCGACGGCGTGTTCACGCGGTGCTGTGAGGTCACGCTGCAGCTGCTGCGCAAGAAGAGCGCGTCCGTGGTCACGATCCTCGAGGTGTTTGTGCACGATCCGCTGTACCGCTGGACGCTGTCGCCGCTCAAGGCGCTGCGCATCCAGAAAGAGGAAAACGGCGGCGCAGTAGGCAGTCGAGTCCCCAGCAGCACGACGAGCAGCACCGACAACAGTTCCGTGTCCACTTTCGACGCCGAGCAGCAAGGCGCAGGCAGCGGCAGCAACAACAACGATGCGGCGGCAAGAGCGCTGATCCGCGTCAAGCAGAAGCTGGAGGGCTACGAGGACCCGAACGGCAACGCGCTGAGCATCGAGGGCCAAGTGAAGCAGCTCATCAGCGCGGCCCAGGATCCGCACAACCTGTGTAATCTGTTCCCGGGATGGGCGCCATGGCTATAAACCATCGGACTGCGCAGAGATCAAATATCCAAACTCGTGTTCTGGGGCGAAATTGTTTATGTAATGAAGGAAACGCTTGGGAGCGACTTGGTAGAATTGAGAAGGAGATTATCAAGTGCCAACGACTGCAAAATCACTTTTACTACAAGTTACTTGTTCTACTGATGTATCATGGAGCGCTTCTAGTCCGGTTGGGCAATCTTAGGGAGTGGACCGAAGCTGATGCAAGAAGAGTGCCACGGGAAGGTTCAAAGGGACCAAGAGCGAGCCCATTTGCTGGACGCTGGAGCAGGGAAGATGGGAACTGCACACTGTCGATGGGAACTACTTCATAGTTTAAATGATATCAAAGCTCTGCGTCGTAATTGTTTTCCCTGCTTCAGCTATTTCCGTTACTTGTGCATAGTCGTCGTGCTGGCTATCCTCTCATGAGATCATTCCAAGCCGACGGATCGTTTGATATTGCTCTAGAGAATACAACAAAATCCCACGTCGTCAGATCATCAAGAAGGAAAACAGACAGCGAACTTAATTCGGTCAAGTCCTCGTACCTGGGATCTCCATGAGTGCTGCGATCGCAAAGCCGGCTTCCGGGTTCTTCTTGTTGAGCTGCATGACGGCGTTGTACTCGACAAACTGGAAATTGTCAAAGCTTCGTGCTGGAAGTTTGTCGTCAAACTCGTTCATCAGACCCCACGGTCCGTCGCCGACGCCGACCATAATGATCGCTGTATGTGGCAATAAACCGTGATGATGAGCATGAATCAATACGAGGAGATCCACATACGCGCACCAAACAACAAGCAGAAGTTTACGTACAGATGGGCCACTTGGATGCCTCGATGATCGCTTGGCGCGTCTGGTCTTCGTTGGTCACTTGACCGTCGGCGACAATGACGAGAATGTGGTACCCGCCATCGCGCTGCACGATGCGAATGGCTTCGTGGATCACGGGTGCAAAGTTGGTGGGGCCGTGGAGCGTGAGCGTCGGCGTGATCTCGTTGTACCGGCGCAGCACGTCGTCAAAGCCCTGGCAGCCGCCAGGTTGGTCCGGGAGCGCAAAGGAAAAGCACTTGTCCCCCTGGGTTGAGACGTCGCCAAAGCCGAACGCAGGGATGATGTTGTCGTCGTCGAACGCCTCCAGCACGCGTCCGATGATCGAGATCACACTCTGATTGCACAATGGAGACCAACCGATCATCAGATGCTATCGAATGAACCACAGCGACCATAGACGTTGTGGGGTTACCTGGTATGGATTCAGGAGACGGCCGAGAGGATCGATGGCGTGCAAGCACTGGCCACCAAAGCTTCTCTTGCCAGTCCACTGCAATATGATAAGCATTCAAAGCCACTAATGAGGTTCACATGTCAAGAGCGACGACTTGCAAGTGATCTCTCTTTATACCTCGTTCGAGCGCGTAAAGTCCACCTACACAACCGTTCCACACTCTCGTAAGCAAAATGTCGATGACAACAACACGCAATATGGAAACGTACCGCGACGATGAGGTTGGACGACTCCAGGCCGGCCTTGCGCAAATCGTGCTGCACTTCCTCTGGTGACGTGCACAAATCAAAACGAGTGCGAATGGCGCTGTTATGGTTGCATATAGTGGACAGAACAAGCACACTCACCGATGGTCTCGTAGCGATCTGGAATCGGCTGGAAGCGCACGATGGGCACTGCCACTCTTCTCGCGCCTTGGCTCTTGGCGGTGACTTCGTGGCTCGTGGCGCACCCCATGCGACGCAGCGTGTAGAAGACAGAAGGGCAAATGTGCGACTGAAGTGAATGGACGACGCACGCTGTCCTTTGAGTGGCTCTATGGAAGGATTTTCTGTTCTTTGTGCCGCCAGCAGATGCCATTGTGGGTATGTCGCTGGGTACACACATGCGTGCATGGCACATGTGTTGCACTGTCGCAAGGGATTCAGCATGAGCGGAAGCAGCTGGACGCGCCAACATGAACACTGGGTATATGGGTTAAAGTGTACACCCAGTGGCAATGGGTACACAGTGGATCCAGTCAAGGCAACTTGAAGTTTGTATACCCGATGGCAATTAAATGGAAGCGCGACACACACTCACGCAAGAATCCACAACTATTATTTCGAAAGATTGCAATCGAACCTTCAACAGACGAACGAATTAATTCTAATGCCCTTTTCAAAATGATCCATAAATGTAATCTATTTATAGAGGACTTTCTATCAAATCAATGTGAAACCCTTCATAGAGCATAGCTTTATTAACTTTTACCCTTTTAAAGAGATGCATTTTGAGTGTTCAGGTGAACTGAGAAGTGTCCTAGAAACACATCTGTCCCGAACCAAACTTTAATTCGGGACATGGCATCCTTACAATTTGCAAGTGCAGTCCCTTGTTGGAGAATGATCAAGTGGGTTCGGTGATTCGCACATGTGACGCACAAGCCAAACGAAGCGACGGACGAAGATGGCGCTCATTTCCTGAGAAGCGCGCCACATTCGACAACACCATGGGGTGCTCCAGCAGTCAAGAGGTCGCGAAGCGTCCAGGCGCAGCAGGCAGCGCGATGGCCATGCCACCACGAGCGAACGCGCACGGGTTTCACCCAATCCCCGACCGCTACGAGACCATCGGTAAGAAGAAAAACGCGGTGGATGATGGAGAAGAGCTCGCGGAAGCTCATTCGAAGATATGCGGGTATGGAATTTGTGTAGGGGAAGTGCAGAGCGATTTGCGGAAAGCTGGCTTGGAATCGTCCAACCTCATCGTCGCGGTAAGAAGGCTTCGTCTTGACGTGGCCAGACTTTCGAAGGATTTTGTCTGACACGATGCCTGCGGCGGTTGGGCTCTTACTGTGTGCTTTCTTGTTATGGTTGCAGGTGGATTACACGAAATCGAACCAGGTACGCATGCAAACAAACACTTGGATACACAAGACACGCGTTCTTATGCTTTTCTCGGCTCCGTTGTGCGCGTTGAGGTGAATATAGTGGACTGGCGAAAAGAGTTTTGGCGGGCGGTGCCTGCACGACATCGATCCGCAGGGCGTGTTCATGAACCCGTACCAAGTACGTGCGTGCATTGCTGGATCAGTTTGTTCCGATCGGAGGCTCTTATTGTCGCTTGCAATCAAATGTTTACTCTCTCACTCTCCCTCGCCTCTTGCTTTCCATCCAGAGTGTGATCTCGGTTATTGGACGCGTCTTGGAAGCGTTTGACGATGACAACATTATCCCTGCATTTGGCTTCGGGGATATTGCGACCAAAGGCGACCGGTGCTTCCCATTTACGCCGAACCGCGGCTGTCAGGGCTTTGCCGAAGTGCTGCGGCGCTATAACGAACTCACGCCAACGTTGAAGCTGTCGGGACCGACGAATTTCGCGCCAGTGATCAAAGAAGCGATCCGCACCGTGGATCGCGATGGCGGATACCACATTCTCGTCATTATCGCCGACGGCCAAGTGACCAACGAAGACCAGACGCGCCAAGCGATCGTCGAAGCCTCCAACTGGCCAATCTGTACGTCACTATGCACATTCTGGTGCTATGGGGTGGTGTGTTTGCACATTGAGTTAATGTCGACCGTGTTGTGGGATGAATGAATGAATGCATGGCGGAATACACAGCGATCATCATGGTCGGCGTCGGGGATGGACCGTGGGATATGATGAAAGAATTCGACGACCAGCTCCCTGCTCGCCGCTTCGACAACTTCCAGTTTGTGGAGTACAACGGCGTCATGCAGATGAACAAGAAGAACCCGGAAGCCGGCTTTGCGATCATGGCGCTCATGGAGATCCCAGGTACGTCAAGGCACCTCACACTCTTCATTCCCCCTTGCACGATCCAAAATGGATATGCGGAGTGAGCTTGTTAAATTTGTGTCACGCGTGTGCATGTAAATGGTCCCCCCTCTCGCAGAGCAATACCAAACGATCCGTCAACTCGGGATGATCTAAGTCGTGGTGCACGTCCTGCAGCATCTTCCTGACGTCAGCATCCCACCCAGGTATTTTTGTTGTATTTGAAAGTGAGATTTGCCTCCTCCTATCTTTTAAGTATGTATAAGCAAAGAGAGCAAGTTCATTGCTAGGCACGCAGGCATTCTTGTCGCGCGCTTTTACAATGTGAAGTGCAACTGCAACACTCGTGAATTCTCGCAGCTCCCCGTGACGTCCAGTGAAAAGCTACAGTATGCAGGCGAAATCAAATCAATTTAGCGTGGCTGCTGTTGGACGGAGATGGGCTCGCCACGACACTCTGTATGCTGGCGTGAAGAGATCAACTCCTGCGACACAATGCCATGATGCAGTTGGGGGTACAGTTGCTCGACATGGCGACTGTGACATACACCCCAAACAACTGGGATCGACGACGGCTGCACCCCGCGCGCGAGGCGACAGACTCCGTGGAAGGAGCGACTGGAGAAGAGCTCTTCCACCTGCCTGCCTACCCGTGCGTGAGTCATGCGTGGCCTCGAGCCATTACAGCGTGTGCCGGTACCGCCCGCTACCACCACAATGGATGCCTAACGCAGAGGTCAATTCGTTCAGTAGAGTGTTGGCGCATGCGTTGTGATGGTGCGTGACTGCTTTCTTCCTGGCGAAAATGCAGCCACGATTTGCTGGAGAGGCGGTGACAAATCACGGCGCAGAATGGAGAGAGGCTGCTTCCCCCATCTTGGCTGCTCGCTGTTATTACAGTTTTGACACTCGCTTTGCCTCACAGAAACTCGGCTCCCACCTCAAGGAAAGCGAGCACAAGCAGGCTCAAGAAAAACAAACAACAGCATGCTTGAGGGGGGTGGCTGTCGTACGAGGAAAGGGCACGGCGGGCACGCGTGGCGAGCAAGCAAGCGAGCGTTTGGGTCTCGCCCATCTCGCTTCGCGATGCGACACCCAGCCTTCCTTGCCGACCGATCGCACTGCACACGCCCAGCTGGCGCGTCTCCCACACGTGCAGACGCACTAGCAAAATGCCGAAAGTGCAGGTTTCCCTCCGTGTAAAATCACTCATGAAAACATAACACCTAACATAATTTATAACTGCGCTCGTGCCACTGCACAAGGACAAAGGCGACGTCCATTTGCATTGGCTTACAGTGCACGATATCCGCCATGCCACTGAAAGAAAGAAATCGACCTCCAGCTTGTGTACAATACACGACCTGCTTCCGCTGCTCGTTGTTCAGGACGACCCGCGTGGAGCCCGACATCTTCGAAAGAGTTGTGCTTTGCCACAGATGATCTTGTGTGACTGCGACATGATCCAACCAGTGCGAGTGGTCTCCAGTGAGGACTTCCCGTGAAGATTTATATGCCTGCATTGACGTATGCGAGAGGGGATGACATTGCATGGAGGGAATCCTGTTTTGTCGTTCCACTCGACACTCGAGCGCACCCAAGTGGCGACAGGATGAGCATACACTTGCAGATTTGATACTGTAGTCAGTCCATCGAGTGCTACTGTCCTGCACAGTATACTGTAGGCTTGTATGGGTACTGGGCTTTCTGCTTGCCTAGAGGTTCCCGAGCCAATCGGATAGTATCTATCACGCCAGAGCTCTGACTGGATCAGCCTAACGATGGAGACTGACTGGTTACCACGTCGCCATACTGAACGCCATAGTAAACTTATTGCTTGGTGTGCTTCCGATCCTTGCCCATCCATCTTGGGGATCTCTGGGTTTCCCCTGTCTGTCCTCGCAGCGCTGACTGATCGATCGAGATGACAGCCTGCAAGGAGCGTCGTTTCCTAATGCGATGCAATCCCCAAGCTGAGTCTGAAAGGAGCCTGACAGTTTGTACCGGGCAAAAAAAAACGCACGGTTGATCGTGGCGCACTGATTTGCATGGGGCACGGAATGAGAACAAACAAAAAGGGCAAGAGGGCTAGCGTCTGTCTGTCCGTGTCGCTCGTTGCCTCCCTCTCCTTCTCTACTTCTGCCACAACCCAAAACGGCGCTGCGCACGCGCTGCTCCTGGCATTTGTCTCGTGGACGCGTACGACGTAAAGCAGCAGCAGAGAACTAACTCACGATGACGTCGTACCGGTCCTCCGGTTTCTTCCCCGCCGCCGCGAATGAGCTCCCGAACATCCGGCTCACGCCCGCGCAGGCGCTCGAGCTGCGCACGTACGCGACGCAGATGATGGACGAGATCGTGCAGGAAGGACCGGGCTGGTGGCGCACAAGCGTCGTGGCCGCGCAGGAGGACGGCTGGAAACTCGAGGCGGCCGCGCCTGACAACTTTTTGCTCATCAAGAGTGCGACCAAGAAATCGTCGCGACGAGAGAACAGCCAGTACGACTGGAACCCGAACACCAGCCGATCCAGCACCACGAGCGCCAAGGGCGAGCGATACAGTCACATGGCCGCGCAAACCAACTCGGGCCACCGCTTCTTGGCGCATGCACGACTCACATGTTCCCAGGACGACGTAGTGGACAACCTGTACAGCGACAACACCGAAGACGTGCGCTTGCGCTACTCGAGCACGGCTGGCTCGTCGTGTCTCGACTCGTGCTCACTCGCGGTGATCGAAGGCGCGACCGAGGAAGATCCATTCTGGTACATTGGCATCAAGTGGGTCGCGCTCAAGTCGCCGGCGCGAAAACTGGTCTCGAGCCGTGAATTCATTTTCATGGAGCACACACGAACGTACATTAACCCGAGCGGACAGCGCGTGCTGTTTCGTATCGTGCAATCGATCAACGTGCGTGGCTACGGCGGAAAGGAGTCGTACTTCGGCCTTACTCGTGCTCACGTCGAAGCCGCATGGGTGTTCTGGCCGGACGACACCAAGGGCGGCGCAGTCGAGAAGCCCGTCCTGAACATGTGTATGAAAGGCCGCGTGTGTCTCCAGGGCAGTCTGCCACAGTGGATCGCGCAAATGTACGTCAAGCGGTTCTGGAACGCCGAGCGCACGTTCTTCGTGCACGACAAGGACGCGCCGTTCGCGATGCCCGACCTCCACCAGACGCAGCAGCGTCAGATCTCCTCCGTCGAGAGCACCACCGGCAGCGAGCCGCTCGAGATGGCGACCGAGTGGGTGCCGAACGATGTGCGCACGGCTTGCTACGTGTGCCACCGCAAGTTCCACATGATGCGGCGGCCCAAGCACCACTGCCGGTCCTGCGGCGAAGTGATCTGCAGCGAGTGCACGAATTACACCAACCTCATCGTGCGATCGGTGCACGGCGACGACCGAAACCAGAACAGCGCGAACGAGCCGCAAATGATCATCGGCAAAGTGTGCCACCGATGCATCGAGGGGAAGGGAACCCGTCGAAGCATAAACAGCGCCCAAGATTCGGTCCTGGAGCCGTCGCGAGGCAGCATAAGCGGCAACAGCGAAATCGTGTACGATGTGCCGCACTCGCAGGGGCCATCCTCCCAAAGTAGCTCTAATCGTAGTCAAGGTAGTGGTGGCGAGCACGCTGTGGGCGTGTACCCACTCGCACGCATGAGCAGCGTGGACGGTTCGTGTTTCAACGGCAGCGAAGGCGGCAGTCTGGAAAGCGATGAAGACATCCAATTCTACCCGGGCATCCCGGTAAACTACTCCACACTGGCGCAACCAGATCTCGGGAGCTCTGTGAGCCGCTTCGACGCGGACCACCTCTTCGCCGAGTCGAGCGCGCCTCTGCGCATGAGCGGCAAGTACGCGTACGAGAGCGACTCGATAGCGCTCGTGCCGCGATCCAACTCGTCGACCAGCTCCGCGTCGTCGTCCGTCGTGCTCGCAAACGGAGAGCGCATCCTCTCCATCGCCGAGGTGAAGCACTCGATCGCCGAGCAAGCCAAGCTGCTGGACGACCTCCAGCGCGCGCTCGACGCGCACACGATCAACAAGAGCCGCTCCCGGTGAGCGCGACGCGTGTGTGCAGTCAACACTCCTCTAGAGAGATGCAGGCTCCCGTCTTAGCGGCTGGTTCTTCCCCAGACCACCAAGATTCGCAGCAAAGTAGCAGGCGCATGTGGTGTGCGCGACATTATAGCAAGCAGTACCGACAGCAGTCACTCGACGGGCAAGCAACCATCCACCTCGTAATTCTGTTTAATAGTTCGTTTTTGGCATTGAAATCGATGGAAGTGGCTGAGAATGAGTCCTAGAGAGTCTGCAGTATGCCTTTTGACAGGCTGCAGAGAAATCTGCGGGAGAAAAATGTAGGGATGATGTGATAGTTTATAATACATCCATACACGATACCACTAGAATATTTTGAGATGTATTTTCTATACTATGAGATTGTGAGAACTGATAATTGAGTGCATTCAAATGTGCTTTTTATTCACCAAGCAGACGCGAAGTGATGTTTGTGGGAAGAGGGATGCGCAATGTACGACGCGACATATCTATCCGTCGCGTTGTCGTCAATCAGCGTCAGTCAGCCATCTTTTTCCCAAGTAGGGTGTGATTGCTCGAAATGTATGCAAATAGGTATTATCGTGAGTAAAGTGGGCGCTTCATGATGTCGGAAATCAGTTTGCGTGTACACAAAAATAAACTCGACACTGCAGAGTGAGCGCCTAGCCCACTGTTCGGTAATCGAGAAACATTAAACCGAACTGAGCGCCTTGCCCATTTTCAGCGCGACCAGACTGCTATTCGTGAAGATCACTGCATTGTTCAACACAAACAAACTTCAATGGCGCTCGACTCATGCTGCAGCGTTCTTTCAGTACAAGTCCGCTGAGTCAGCCTACCTCGGCTGATCAGGCAACCAGCCTGTTTTCGCGTTTGCTATTTGCTCGAGACACGCCGTCTTTGCAGCTCTCCCGTGCCGATCTCGGCGTCACTGCTCTGCCCTCCCTCACGATCCTGTGACTCGCTCCACTACTTTGCTTGGGAACTTCATGACACGGAGACCAAAATCCACCCCACATCTTTACCACATGATGATAAAATAAACAATGAAGCACCCGACTTTGAGTAAACATGCTTATTCGCACGTACCCACGAATCGCGCTTTCATTCACCCGCTTAAGTCCGAATCGCTGAGACTGCAGCGTCGTCAGTGCCGCTATGAGCCTCTAACGTGGCGGGCGACGTTCTCCTCGGATCACTCCCTCCTTCCCGCGCGCGCGGCACCATTCCCGAAAGCCCCCGCACGCACGTCGCCACTTCCCCTCGTCTCTGTTCCCCAGCCACTCATTCGCGCTCGCTCACCCAGTCGTAGCATTGTACCGCGAGTCCGCGCGAGCGACTGACCGCGTGAAGCTCCTCGTGCGGCAGGCAGCGCAAGCAGCTCAAGCGCATCGGAAGCCGCGTACGCGATTAGCAGGAACGTGTGGATAAATATATATCTGCGTGAGCCTGTGAGCGCGACGCTCTCTTGTCCTCCAGTCAATCGATTCCTGAAGGAGAAAGAGTAGACGCGCGAGTCCCACGTCACGAAACTACCTACCTGCCTACCTACATAGAGGTAGTAATATCATCTCTCTGGTGAGCGCAGCATCCATTTTGAAATCATTTATCGTATCTGAAGGTATCAGCTGAGAAGTCATGGCGAAGAAGCATCGACGCCCGCCCACCGTGTTCCCCGTGGCCGACCGTGATCTCCCGAAGATCCACATCTCACGCGAGCAGCATGACGAACTGCGCGCGTACGTGACGCAGATGTCCCAGGAGATCGTGCGCGACGGCCCGACGTGGGGCCGCAACATCGTGGCAGCCGAGAAAGACGGGTGGAAGCTCGCGTCCTCCACGTTGAACAGCTACCTGTTCACCAAGAGCAGCAGCAAACGCGTCAATCGGAACTACGAAGACTACAACTACCACCAGCAGCAGCAGCCGGGCAGGAAGGAGCGCGACAAGCCAAGCCACCAGGCGATGCCGAACTCGCCGCCGCCGTCCACGACGCAGTGCTTCATGGGCCACTCCAAGGTGCCGTACTCCCTCGAAGACGTCATGAACACGCTCTACTGCGAGAACACGCAGGACGTGCGCATGCATTACGCCAACATCTACGGCTCTGCGTGTCTCGACTGCTGTACTTTGGCGACGCTCGAAGGCGCGACCCTGGATGATCCGTTCTGGTACATTGGCATCCGGTGGCTCGCGCTCAAGTCGCCGTTGAAGAAACTGGTCTCGAGTCGCGACTTCGTGTTCCTCGAGCACACGGGCACCCACGTGACGCATGACGGCAAGCGCATCTTGTACAGCGTTGTGCAATCGATCAACATCCGCGCGTACGGGGGCAAGGACTCGTACTTTGGGCTCACGCGTGGCCACGTTGAAAATTCATTCGTGTTCTGGGTCGACGAGAAATACAGCACGCCCGAGAAACCAGTGCTGAACATGAGTGTGAAGGGCCGATCGTGTCTGAATGGAAGTCTGCCAGCGTGGATCACGCAGCTGTACCTGAAAAAGTTCTGGGCTGCAGCCCAGAAACTGGATCACGACGAAGGGCTTCAGGGACCTGCGGTGCACATCACCGTGTCCTCGGGCGGGATTTCGCACATGGGCGGTAGCGGCGGCGCGCCACTCGACATGGCCGTCGAGTGGGTGCCAAATGAAGAACGTTCCGCTTGCTACGTATGCAACAAGAAGTTCCAGCTCGTACGGCGACCCAAGCACCACTGTCGGTCCTGTGGCGAAGTGATCTGCAGCGAGTGCACGGCGTACACGCAGTTGAACGTCGGCCGCAGAGGGTCGGCGCCAGCAGTGGCTGTTGCTGATCGTTCCAACAGCGCTGCGGATGTAAAGGACGCAGGGTCGTGGACCACCAAGACGTCGCGAAAACGGCGCACGCGGAAGCGAGGCAGCGATGCGTCCGCTAATGCGTACGTCACTATGGGCAAAGTGTGTCTCCGCTGCATGGATCTCAAGACCATTATGCATAACAACAGCACGAACTGGCACAACTACCGACGCGAGTCGACTGATGACACCGACGTCGACACGGACATCACCGTGGCGCGTGAGTGGCAAAGCGAGTTCGTGTCTAAATTCGAAGAGCTACGGACACTGACACCAGAACGAGACAGTCAGCGAGGAGTTGGTACGGATGGTGCGAGTTCATCGAAAGGAGATGACAAGCAGAGCAGCAGTGGGAACAGCAGCGGCGAGAAAGAGCTCTTGACCACGGGTCCACATCGCGAGTCGTCGTTGACGTCGTCCGAGGTGCGAGCGATCATTGAGCAGCACGGCGACGACGAGGAGGAAATGAAGCGTGAGAACAGAGTGGACGACGACGACGACGACGACACGAAGCCGTCGGCCATGGCAGTGGTCCACGGCGGCTACGGCGGAGGCGCGGAAGACGACGACGACGATGACGACGATGACGGCGACTTTGTGCCTCCCGAGGAACTTGAGTACCGTCCCATTGTCGTCGCTCCCGCCGTGACGCCCGACCACTTGCTGCTCGCGGACCATCATCATGAGACCGATTTGCTGCAGCGCCACGGCGATCACGGCGTGTCGATGGATTCGCTCTCGGGGTTCAACCCAGACCATCTCTTCGACTTGCAAAACAATATCGTTAGCGGTGGCGATAGCGACGATGAGGACGATGACGATGATAACGATGATGACTACGGCGATGATGGAAGCAGCGTCGTGCTGTTGGAACAGCGCGCATCGAGTGTGCAGAGCGAGATCCTGTTTCGCGAGCACCTCGTGACGACGCTTTCACCGCCAGTGTCACCGCTTTCCTCGACCGAAGCGGCGTCCGTTGTCGACGACCCACAGACAACAACAACAATGCTAATGGACAAGAAGCTGAGCCACAAGCGGATGCTGTGGTCGCCGTCGAACTCGCCGACAAACTCGGCCACGTTGTCGTCCGCGTCGTCGTGGTCGCGGATGCACTCGCAGGCGGGCAGCAGACTCTCGATAACGGACGTGAGGAGCGCGATCGCCAACCAAACGAAGATCCTTGACGAGATCAAGCGCGAACTCGACGCCGACGTACCGTAAATACAAATCAAAGAACTTCAAGAATCGGACACCGAAAATACAATTCCAGATCAAGTAATGCAGAAAAATGAATGGACAGGAGCGACTGGACTCGTACAGAGCGAAATACAAAAGTAATAGAACTATAATAGATAGAGCAAGCGAGTGTTGTGATACGTCGCCGGTCGCAAATCCTGTGGATCTACTGGACATCCTGAGCTGTATGCCGTGCTCGTTTCCTGCTTGAAAGGATCATTCTTCTCGAACTGCTTCTCATAACAGCCGCGATGCCATCACTATCGTTCTGGTCCATCAATATTGTCTCCTCCTTGCTGGTGTACGGCGGCACGGCAGTGCCAAGCGTGCCAACGTGCCTCTCGTCGGTCTTTGTGGTATCGAGCTGCTTCCGAACCTTTACTCCTGCTCGTCCATTCGCGCTCCTGTCAGGGTCATAAAACTGTTGCCTTCGTCACCAGTGAGCAAGCTGGTGACGTCCAACTTGACGCCGTCGTCGTCCTGCTTGCCCGAGCGTCTCCACGGAGATGGCGAGGCAGTCGCAGTGGCTGCGCACAGGAAAGTGCCGTTTGGATTGCGACACAGTGAGCAGGTGTGGCGCTGCCTGGCTGTTGGTCCGTCGTGGCCAAGCAACAAGTGCGCAAATACGGGAAGTCAGGTAAATTTTACAAACCCACGATGTCAACCTATTTGCGACCAGCAACGCGTGGAGGCATCCCTACAAGATCTGGAATCGCACACCAGAAGCAGTTTCTCGCTGTCCCACTGCAAATTGGGAGTGATCGCAGCATGGTGCATCTGGCGTATTAGCGAGTCTCTTGGTTGCACCACTTTCACGGCTGGAGGCGCTGGACCATGCACCAACGAGTGACTTGACAATTGTAAGACGCCGGTGTATTGATGCCAGCTGACATCATAATGAAGTGACGGGCTCGCCGACAAGTGTGAAGGACACACTGGCAGGACCACACCATTCACCATAAAGCCTTCACTTATGCATAGTTTTGCGAGTTTAAAAACCAACGATTGGTCCTACTTACTCTACAGGTCCACCGTCAAGATGAGAAGTGTTGAATCACACAGGTTTCATCTACTGGCGAAGCACGTTCTCAATCGACTTCTTTCTTAGAAAACCAGTCAAACGTAGCAATCGGAGCCGTGTACGTCCATTTGCGTGGCTACAGTGATTTGCATGTTCCGAGAAGAGTCAGCTAATTAACATAACTTCATGTTATATGCATATAGGGGCTGCTGTCGTAGGATAAGTCCGTTCATTCCAAACACAGGAATCGACTTCTCTTCCCCACGGCAATTCCCGCCAATCACGGAACCATTGCTCGCATTCTATCCAACCAGATAGAGAAACTCTCCGTTCCGCGTTGATTCCAAATTATTCACGGAATCGCCCTCGATTACTCAATAAATATCTCACACACTTGCATCACAAACAGCTGAGTTGTTCAACACAAGGCAGCCTCACATAGGACCAAGAGAACATGCCATCCTGGTCAAAGATTATTTAGCACTTAGAAGTGATCTAGTGCAAACCGCGCTATAGACACATTTACACTCCTGTATAAAATTCGTAATGAAGATCAGGCAGGAGAATGGATATTGTAGGTCACGAAGATGAACCTAAATATACCTCACCTTATAAAGATAGAGATAAACAGCTGAGCTGTTGAATAACGGAAATGCATTTCAAATCGCACTCTTTAAACTACGATTTGATCTTTTTTATCTTTATAACGTGAGGTATATTTAGGTTCATCTTCGTGACCTACAATATCCATTCTCCTGCCTGATCTTCATTGCGAATTTCATCTAGGAGTGTAAATGTGTCTATAGCGCGGTTTGCACTAGATCACTTCTAACTGCTAAATAATCTTTGACCAGGATGGCATGTTTTCTTGGTCCTATGTGAGGCTGCCTTGTGCTGTCCAATGACCTTGGGTCTTCCGAACTTCGCATAAGCCAATGCATGACGTCGTTGTCAAGATCCTGGGTGAGATTGTTGAAAGCAGCTCTTTGAGTTGGGAAGTGAACCTGCGTTGAGATTCTGGTGTCCATGGCTAGGTTGGCAGCTGAGTCCGCCATCTTGTTGAAGGCACGGTAGTGATGGTACCATCCTCGGATGTCGATGCAATCCGCGAGTCGTCGACTTGTCTGGTATAAACGTGCCAATCGGCGCTGTCGAGGGGACCGATGCATTCTCTGTTGGGAGACAATCAGTGCACTGTCTCCAATCACGTACAACGGTTCGAAGTGACTGCGTTGGGCTTCTCGGAGTCCGTGTATGAGACCCCAGTACTCGGCAAAGTTGTTGGTCGTGTCCTTCCTGCTATATGCCATGCTCGCGGCCAAATTAAACTGGCTGTGTGCGAGTCCTTATGGACACGCACGATGATGGATCCAGTCCCTCCTGGTCCTGGATTGCCGCGTGATCCACCATCGAAAAACAACATGTAAACGCCGCGAGTATCATTTGGAGTCAAGGGGGTGGCGTCGGTTTGGCTGAGAAAGCAGTCGACATAGCCCTTGAGAACTGCTGCAGCCGTGTGACCGTCCGAGTCTCCAGCTTGCGCTTCAGCGAGTCGTGCGAGGTTTCGCATTCCTGCCTCTAATCTGGTCATCATGATCGCCATCTCAGCAGTCGATTTGATTGGATCCGAATCCATGCGTCGCAGATGCGCACACCAAATGGTCTGTATGAGCGACGCTCATATATCGCCACAGCATGTGTGCGACGGGATAGAGATGATCTTGGAGATGTTCATTGGAGAACTTGTGTCCGATAATGTGTCTTGATCGTGGTCCATGCATGCCTTGGAGTATCTGGTAGATCCAGACTGAAGATCCAGATTGCGGGGTTGTGACCAGGAGTGATTCCGATCTTCGCCCATAGCGCATAAAAGTAGTTCCACACCAGTTTGGCTTTCGGACACTCCCAGAATAGATGTTGAACAGAAGATTGGACAACTTGGAGCATTCGGGATTCGAGCAGGATAGATCAGTTTTTCTCATAGTTCCACATGGAGAGTCGGTTGGCTTTCAGCCGGAGAAGAGTCTGAGCCGTATAAACTGTAATCCCTGGGATGTTGTGCAATTCGCTCCATTGGATTAATTGCAGTCCTGGCCACAGAGATCCTGCTGTATGGACAGCTTTGTTGACTGCTGCATCTCGAGTATCTTTGCCAATTTGTGTCCTCGTTGCTGCAACTTGTTGCGATAGAAAGATCTGGTCGTATTGTATCGTCCGTTGCCACCCCATAGTTGCACGATTCTTGTGAAACGTGGATGTGCATGGAACGACACCTTCTGCCCGTTCAAGTCTCTTGTTGCCATGACGTCACAGTCCATTGCGGAGTGAACTGTATTCGTAGCTTTGACTAGGGTCGTGTCGACGTGGGTCAGAGTTGCTTCACTGGTGTGCAGATGCCATTCGTGGTTGTAATGACGTTGTCCGTTGTACGCCGAAGCACATTTGCGTGGTCGATGTGTACAGGGAAGTTGGATACCAACGTAGCACATAACCGCTCGAGCGCTCGAATAGACGGCCGGGAGAATCCGGAGATTCCACATGTTGGGATGAAGTTAAGCACTCCTGGTCTTATCCACTCCCATCGAAGTATGTCACCCAGTTGTGCTGTTCCAACTGATAATGATGAGTGAGCAAGCTTGTAAGGGGAACCGTTGGAATCAAGAAGCCACCCATCTGCAGTCGACGATTTGATCTTCCTTTCTAAAATAAGAAAGATCACTGCTCGGTGGACACGTGCACAAGTCACTAGCAGTTCAGCGCTTTCTCGCACATAATTGCATTTACGACGCCATGCAAAGGGGACCGAGAGAAATTAGCATCCCTTCGAAAAGCAAAGGGCAAGAAGATGCATCCTCTATTTGCCTTCAAGAGTTCTGATGCAAGTCTGTAAAGGGGTTTCCCATTACATGGGTTCTTGGGTGCAAAAAGTGCGGGTCATATCCCACGGGTCTACCAATCTCTACAAACCCACCCGTTAACCCATCAACACTGTATGTAGCCAGTTGCATTTTTAGCGAATAAAAGCATTCCATTAAAGTTTAATATCATTGGATGATAGTCGGATTAGACACCCGACTGTCTACCAATCGAAGACGCCGTAGAAACAACCCATCAAATTTGCATTTCAAACATTAAGATTTCAATTCACTTCTATTTTTGCTCGTTATAGCGCAAAGCTCCCTTCCTTCTTTTTGGACACAGCGTTACCGCTGTGCCCTTCCTCTCATTTGTGCTTCCTCAACGCACGTGTACGCCGTTTAACAGGCTATCCCGTTACAGTCATTCAGTCACGTCACACATTTCCGAGCTTTTGATTTGTTAAAATTCAACACAAAAATGGCAAGCGCAGGTAAACGATTGGTTGTGAAAAATATCCTCGACTACCCTTGGCAAAAAAGCAAATCAGCACAGCGTCGGGAGTGGGGAGGGAGGGGAGGGCGGGGCTTTATGCCGAGAAAGCAGCGGATCAAAAATCAGACAAAACAACCACCCCGCGGTTGTTTTGGTTGGTTTTTGTGAAAAAGGTCCAAGGTGTCCGGCGTAGCAGGACACAAGGACCTTGTCTGGATAAACAATAAAAGGAAACGACGCTGAGTCCGCAATTGTAATGCCGCTCAAGTAGCATGAGGAAGATGACGCTTATACAGAAAAATACACACCAGATACACCAAGTGCACAGCTTCTTTTTTATCTGACTTCTATCTCGTCGAAAACCACTCGTGAATATCCCCAACCAAGTAATATTTGTATTGCACGTTGCCCAATTCAGAGGTGTGTGTGTGTGTACCCAGTTTCACTTGGCACCAACTCCGTTTTCTCAGAAAGCTGTCGTTTCTGAGAAACTTCAATTTGAGTATCGCAGTACCCTATATACCAATCAGAAAACGCTGCAACCTTTCATCCAGCCAATCAGAAGCGTCCATTCAGTAGCCTTTGACAAGCAAGACCATCACTCATTTGACTTGGGGTGGACTAGAGCTCCGTTTTCTTTTTTCTCATCTTCTTCAATGCGCAAGTTGAGGTCGTCCGATAAGAATGGCGCCGCCGCCATTGCATTGGAGTCATTGAAGCTCCTGCTGTGGCGGGCGGGTGGGGTAACGAAAGAGGGAGTGTACGGTGGCTGCCCAGCAAACGGAGTCAAGGAAGAGGAAACAGACCCCGAAGTGGACCGAGTACCAGACGACATAAGGTCGCTGTCCCCCATCGATCAGATGCCGAGAAGCAAACGCCTCAGACGCCTAGTGCGTGGAGATTATCGCCTCGAAGTGTTCTGGGTGGCCTTGTGTCCAAGAACGTGAGACAGGAGAGAGAACATAGGAATTCTTGTCGAGCGTTTGGGGTTCCTCGTACTGTAGTGCGTTTGGGTCTACTCGTTCGACCATCTGTGTCTCGCAGACGACTTGCAGTCGCTCTTTGTGCAGTCCGTGCACCCATCAGCATATCGCAATAAGACCAGAAGAAGGAAGGGGCGAGGGTGTGAGACATCCACAGAAAAACAAAAACAAGGGGACGCGCGGAAGCAGCCCACGAGGGAAGCACATCCCGTTCCGCTGTGATCCGCACGAATGATGGCCGCTAAAATCCATAACGTGGTGTCCGGCGCGAGTGGGGAGACACCGATCCGCAAGAAAAGGAAGATGGCGACCAACGAAGACCCTAAAGACGACGCGTCCGGACTCAAGACGGCATTTGTAAATGGCGCAAGCGAAAGTGCACGTCGTCGATGGCGGCTCCTGCAAAAGCACGTGCGCATCACGCAGTGGCTCTCCAAGGATTTGCTGCGACGTCACTTGAAGCGGTTTGCGCTCTCCCAGCAGTCGATTGTCGACGCCGTCATGCACTCGAAAGACGACTTCATGGAGGTGTTTGTCAAGATCAGGGTACCCTCGACGCGTTTGTTTGTTTGTCTCGTTTTAACCAGGCGATCTGAAGTTGGTCATGGTTTGATTGTCTTGCTATTGTTTAGGAGCAATTCCTGTCGCTATTGGATGCCGAAAACTGTTTCATCATCTTTGAAGCCAAGCGATCTACGTTAGAGTTCGATGGACGCACGATTTATCCGTCATCAAGAGCGAAGCGAGGGTTGCTACGCGAATCCCTTCGCTCTGGCCAGCCTCTCCATCTTCCATGTCCTTCGACATGCGAGAATGCGCAGATCAGTGATGGCATTCCCAACATCGAAGTCCGGGTGAGTCAGATCTGTTCATTATTGCCTCAGTTGCTTTTGGCTCTAAGTGTGGCTTTTTGTTGTTGTTGTGTTGTAGTCATATGTCTGCATCCCGCTGATCGACGGTGACAACAATGTCCAAGCCGCCGCCGAGATCTTCAATTCGCGCTACGATGCGCGAGTGATCAATGCATGGCTCTCAGAGACGTCGAATGGCTCGCTTCACGTGTTCCGCACGTTTGTCGGCAAGATTATCAAGGCGTTCACGAAGCGCAGCAACATCAGCGAGATTGTGTCCAGCTCCGTCTCATCATTTTCTCAATCACTAGCCAGTGCGCCGCTCTTACCCTCGCCGTCGTCTGCAGCCGAGGTATCGTTTGCCTCCCTCGGTCATCATCGCGACCGAAAAGAGTCAGCTTCAGGAAATGACGCCCCGATCGAGCCATTGGTTGACTTGCTTCGCCAGAGTGTCGCCGTGGAGCAATGCGTGGTCTACGCGTATGACAAGGAGTCCAATATCCTCTGGGCGCGACTGTCCGAGAGCTCGACGTACTGCCCTGCGACTGTAAATTTCGGGGACGGCGTGATCGGCAAGGCCGCACTTTCAGGTGAATTGCTTCATTTATCCACAAGAGCATGCACAAGTATCAACTCAGCAACGGCTGACGCGGCGGATATCCAAGCCCTCATGACGTCGCTGCACTTGACGTCTTCAGAGATCCACGACGTGCTGCTTCTCCCAACATTTAACGGGAACCACCAGGTGAATGGGGTCGTCTTGCTGCGCAACAAGAAAGACCAAAGCAGCTTCAACGAGTCCGATATCGCCATCACCATCAACATTTGTCGACACATTGGCAGCGCTCTCCACAGCTCCGAGCTCCACGATGCGATCCAGAAAGCACAGGGGAAAGCGCAGACCTTACTCGACCTTTCCGCAGTGCTCTTCCGTGAGTTGGAGACCAACTCGTTGCTGATTGCAATCATGGACGCGATCAAGAAGCCGATGAATGCGAGTAAGTGCAGCACGTTCATCATGAACGAAGACAACACAGAGCTCTACTCCCCCGTAGGCTCGGATATCAACTGTGATCTCGCGCAGGAAGCTTTCCGCATCCCAGTAACATGGGGAATTGTCGGCGCTGCAGTTCAAAGTGGCGAGATCATCAACGTGCCCGACGCGTACCAGGATCCGCGGTTCAACCAGACAATCGATAAGCAAACGGGCTTTATCACGCGCTCGATTCTCGCAGTCCCGATTAAAGACGCAAATGGCCGCGTGCTCGGCGTCCTCGCAATGATCAATAAGCTCTCGAAGCAGTACTTTGACAAAGACGACGAGGAATTGGCGCGAGGCATCGCGTACTATTTGGCGATTGCACTGAACAACGCGCGGCTTTTCGAGGAAGCAAGGTCGGCGATGCGTCGAAGCGATGCGCTGCTCGCGTTGATGCAGGTCATGTCGTCCGCGAACGAGAATGTCGGCGATGTGTTTAAGGGGATCGCGGAGACGGTCTCCGAGATCCTGCATGTCGAGCACGGCGAATTGTTCTTCGTGGATGCACTGAGCAAGAGCTTGTTTTGTCGGATGGGCTCGAGCTGGAAGGGCTACAGTCTCCCGCTGGGCAAGTACATCCAGGGGATTGTCGCAGAGAAAGGGGAGGTGGTCAACCTCGTGAGCCCCACGTCACACCCAGATTTCAACCACGAGTACGACAAACTCGTGGGCGTCAAGACTCGGAATCTGCTGTGTGTTCCCGTCAAGTCGTCGCAGCGCCACGGCGAAGAAAACGTCATCGCGGTGTTTTACGCAGCCAACAAAGTCGGCAAGCCGCACGCACGCTTCTGCGAAGAGGACGTCAAGATCTTGGTCGCAATCTGCGGCGAGCTGAAATCGATTATCGAGCGACGGGCGTGGGAACTTGTCTTTGAAGCCGAGAGCAGCGAGGGCAACGAGATGACCCAGGTCACGAGTTCGTATCTGTCGCAGTTCACCTCAACACCGACATTGTCGCGGCGTCGGTCGCATTCGAGCTTGCGGAGTCGTACGACGTCTCCCCCACTCACACCGGCATCAGCACCGTCCAGTGGTCACAACCGAGAAAGTGCAGCGACGAGTTTCAGCGGTGAGATGGCGCCGAAGAAGAACTCTGTTGCCAACATCATTCGATCGTGGGAGCTCGATCCATGGGAGTACACGGCTCCACAGCTTGTGGATCTAGCGATGGACATCTTCGATTATTATGATCTGCTGACTCGCTTCCAGGTGCCCAGGGCAACGATGCGTCGCTTTCTCGTCGGTGTCAAGTCGCAATACCAGGACATTCCGTATCACAATTTCTACCACGCGTTCACGACGCTGCACGTGAGCTTCATGATTGTGTCGTCCCAGCCGATTTCCTCACTGGCGATCTTGCCGTCCAAGTCAACCCCAGCAGCGGATACCGTGTCGGCAGCAGCGGCGGCGCTCGCAGTCCGCGCGACTTCATCGGGGACGCGACCTCTTTTAGAGGTACGCGATCTCATGGCGATCTTTGTGGCCGCCTTCTGTCACGATATGAACCACAATGGCCGCACGAACGACTTCCATATCCGGTACCGCACGAGCATCGCAATGCTGTACAATGACCAATCAGTGCTCGAGAACATGCACGCAGCCGCGTGCTTCGACACGATGCGACGCCCCGGTCATGATATCTTGGAGCACATCGATGCGACCGAGTACCGACATATCCGCAAGAGCATCATTCGCGCCATTCTTGCGACGGACATGCACAACCACGCCGGGATCGTGTCCCAATTGCATGAAAAGCTCAACGCCGACGTGTTCAACAGTGACGACGAGACCCACAAGGAGCTGCTGATCAACGCGATCGTGCACTCAGCCGACATCTCAGGTCCAACGCTCGTGGAGAAACTGCACATAAAATGGTCGCTGCAATTACTCCAGGAATTCAACATGCAGTACGAAGAAGAGACGTCGCTGGGGATGGTGCCAACACCGTATATGAATGCCAAGCCCGACACACCCGAGCTGTGCAAACTGAATGTTGCGTTCATCGACTCGTGCGTGTTCCCACTATGGAGCGCCATGGACACGTTCCTGGGCGGACTTGGCGGCTGCCTCACGAATATCCAAACGAACCGATCGATGTGGGTGGCCAAGCTGGAAGCTCAACAGCAACAACAGCAACAATAGAATCACTATAGTAGATAGATATTATGTATAACACACGCAATTATTCACACACAACGTCAGCATGTCGAGGTTGGCATTGTTTTATAAGAAAACGTGGGGCTCATTTGCAGCGGCAGTACTTGCAGTAACAAGTTGCAGCAACGAGGACACAAATTGGCAAAGATACTCGAGATGCAGCAGTCAACAAAGCTGTCCATACAGCAGGATCTCTGTGGCCAGGACTGCAATTAATCCAGTGGAGCGAATTACTCAACATCCCAGGGATTACTGTTTATACGGTCCAGACTCTTCTCCGGCTGAAAGCCAACCGACTCTCCATGTGGAACTATGAGAAAGCCGATCTATCCTGCTCGAATCCCGAATGCTCCCAAGTTGTCCAATCTTCTGTTCAACATCTATTCTGGGAGTGTCCAAAAGCCAAACTGGTGTGGAACTACTTTTATGCGCTATGGGCGAAGATCGGAATCACTCCTGGTCACGACCCCGCAATCTGGATCTTCAGTCTGGATCTACCACATACTCCAAGGCATGCATGGACCACGATCAAGAGACACATTATCGGACACAAGTTCTCCAATGAACATGTCCAAGATCATCTCTATCCCGTCGCACACATGCTGTGGCGATATATGAGCGCGTCGCTCATACAGATCATTTGGTGTGCGCATCTGCGACGCATGGGTTCGGATCCAATCGAATCGACTGCTGAGATGGCGATCATGATGACCAGATTAGAGGCAGGAATGCGAAACCTCGCACGACTCGCTGAAGCGCAAGCTGGAGACTCGGACGGTCACACGGCTGCAGCAGTTCTCAAGGGCTATGTCGACTGCTTTCTCAGCCAAACCGACGCCACCCCCTTGACTCCAAATGATACTCGCGGCGTTTACATGTTGTTTTTCGATGGTGGATCACGCGGCAATCCAGGACCAGGAGGGACTGGATCCATCATCGTGCGTGTCCACAAGGACTCGCACACAGCCAGTTTTAATTTGGACCGCCAGCATGGCGTATAGCAGGAAGGACACGACCAACAACTTTGCTGAGTACTGGGGTCTCATACACGGACTCCGAGAAGCCCAACGCAGTCACTTCGAACCGTTGTACGTGATTGGAGACAGTGCACTGATTGTCTCCCAACAGAGAATGCATCGGTCCCCTCGACAGCGCCGATTGGCACGTTTATACCAGACAAGTCGACGACTCGCGGATTGCATCGACATCCGAGGATGGTACCATCACTACCGTGCCTTCAACAAGATGGCGGACTCAGCCGCCAACCTAGCCATGGACACCAGAACCTCAACGCAGGTTCACTTCCCAACTCAAAGAGCTGCTTTCAACAATCTCACCCAGGATCTTGACAACGACGTCATGCATTGGCTTATGCGAAGTTCGGAAGACCCAAGGTCATTGGACAACACAAGGCAGCCTCACATAGGACCAAGAAAACATGCCATCCTGGTCAAAGATTATTTAGCACTTAGAAGTGATCTAGTGCAAACCGCGCTATAGACACATTTACACTCCTGTATAAAATTCGTAATGAAGAGTAGTTAGGAGAATGGATATTGTAGGTCACGACGATGAACCTAAATATACCTCACCTTACAAAGTACTTGCAGCTGCAAAGTTGCGTTAACGAGTCAGCCTGTTTGAGGGTCAAACTCCATTGCCAAATTGAGGAATTCTCAACGAAATCGCGACGAGCTGTCCAAAAGAATCATGAACATCATTCGTAGTATAACATTCGAGAGGTAACCATGCTGTCTAACATCTAAATTTATCAAAGAGCACGCACCTATTTTGTAAATTTGGCTATGTTATCTATCCTCTTCTAACCCAAATGCGACCATCGCCACGAAAGGAAGAAAGCAACCAGGAGCGAACGAACACGCCTTTCTATCTCTCTGTGTGTGAGTTGCTGCTGCCAGACAAACGCGCAGTGTATGCAGCCACAGCAGACTTGTGCTCACTACAGAGTTTTCGCTACCGGAAGCAACAGATGCCGGGCTCGCATCGCGACGATTCGCCGCGGGACGCGCATCCAAACCACCCAAGCAGCCATCATCACTATTCTAGCCACGACGCTGCACAGCACCGCGGCTATGAGGATCAGGAGCGCTCTGGATATGCTCCACAGACTGCGTCGCACCCACGCCAAAGCTCGCGATCGCGATCGCGTTCCCCGCGTCGCGCCGATGGCTCGTTCCAGCAGCAACAGTCAGGATATCATCACCACGGAGCTCCACATGGGATGAATCGGGGCTATGGCCACCACGGCGATCATGGACCAGCGCATGGTGATCGACAACAGTCGCGATGGCGGCAACCAGAGCATCGTAGCGATATGCATCGTTCGGGCGGTCCAGGTTATCAGCACCAGCCTCATTATCATCAGCATCGCGACAATTCGTCAGTGCCATACGTCAGCAACGCGCCGCCAAGTTCGACGCTGATTATCCGCGGTCTATCGCCGGCTGTAACGGAGAGGATGGTATTGTTATTACTGCACGGCCGCATGCTTGTGTCTTGAGCTTCGCGGTGTATTGTTTGTGTGGTCAATATGCGTCAGCTTACTCACAGCATTCCCTTCTTCTGCGAACTCGCGTCCATATCCACGACATGGTGTCTATTCACACTGTGGAAAAACTACGTCCTCCCTCCCCATAGATCATGAACGTCCTCGCGTCATTCCGGCCGTTGCAAGCTCGTATCATTCTGAACAAGGTACGCTTTCTATCTGGTGCTCACCGTGTGTTGCATGGCGGCATGACACGATCTCTCACTGCTTGATTTGGTTGTATCAGATGACCGGGGAGCGCCGTGGATTCGCGTTTGTGGATTTCCATAGTGTGGAGGATGCAAAACAAGTGGTGCATGCGTTTGGTGGGGCAATCTTTGCTGTGGACTGCCTCGTATTATCGCGACTCATTGTTATGACCTTGTATTGGTGTGTGTTGATTGGTTGTGTCTTGCAGCAAACGATCCGCTCCGTCTTGATCATCGTCCGGTCGCCATCGGATTCACGGAGAACAACCGCTCCAGTGATCGCTGGCATGGAAATGGAGAAAACCGAGCAGCTCCGTTCACGGACTCAACGGCAAGAGGAGGTCCTCGCTTGGACTGGATCTGTACGCAGTGCCACGGAACCAACTTTGCGCGACGATCGTCGTGCTTCAAATGCGATGCTGTGAAGTCGGAGGATGCCAAGGAGATCCCAGCGGGACAAACCTATCATCCAGGTCATAGAGATGGTCCACCGCATGGACCTCCTGGCTCTGGATTGATGTATGGAGGCTACCACGAAAATGAGCGTGATGCACCGTCGAATGTGCTTGTCATTCGGATGATACCAGAGAATGTCGAAGAAGGAGAGGTGAGTCATTGTTTTATACAATGGGAGTTGGTTGTAGACTCTGACAATGGCTGTTCGATGGTGTGCGTGTTTTATTATCAGCTGCACGTCGCGTTTGCTGAGTTTGAAGGAGTCCAGGACATCCGACTGATTCGCGATCGCCTAACAAACCTGTCGCGTGGCTTTGGTTTTGTCGAATTTGTGAACGTCGAGGTTTGATCTTTTTATATGCAATTGCGCAATTTGTGCAGATGAAAATGGTGTTTAGCTGTTTAATGTGTATGTGTGTGTCATACAGAGCGCAACGAAGGCGTTGAATGGCAGTGGAGACCTTCGAATCCAGGGCAGCCTTGTGCGAGTGTCGTATGCTCGAGACCATCAGCAACAACAGACGAAGCAGTACCCAAATGCTCCAGCCTCAAGCACCGTAGACGGCCCTTCGCGTCACGTAGCGAATCCAATTGCAGTAGCTGCTCTTGAGCAAGCGCAATGGTCGCTTGCCAACGGATATGGAGCCAACCAACAAGAGCGGTCACAGGTGAATACTCATCAAAAAGCTCAAATTTGTCATTGCCGATTGTGGAAAACAGCCCATGAACGTAGCTAATCGTCATCATCGGATTGTGGTCTTCGGGTGGAACATGGACGCATTCATTTTTAAACGCAGAGCGATATGGAGGCCGACGTGAATGCGCTTCTCGAGAGTGCAGCCGCAGCAGTGATACCTCGTGTCGTCGAACCGAAGAAGCAGTGGCCACTGCCGTTCGAGACTGGTGGGGGCAGTTATGTGTTTGCGAGCGAGTACGGCCTCTACTATGACCCAGACAGTCTGTTCTACTACGATACGCAGTCGAAGTTGTATTACAATTCGTTTACAGGCGCCTACTATCGTTGCAGCGATGGATCGAAGGGCGTAAATGCGACGTTTGAGCCATTTACTCCTCCCGCTCCCGTGGACGATGCGACGTATTCCAGATCAGCTCAGCCAGTCAAGAACCCTCAATCCATTGTTGCAGCAGGTGCCACCGCTGCTGTTGGGGGCTTTAGCATGAATCTGAACAAGAAGGACAAGAAGAAGAAGCCTATCTCGTTTGGCATCAAGGCTGCGGCTGGGGCTGAATCGAACAAAGCAAAGGAAACCACTGCTTTCGCTGCTGCTGCTGGGTCCACTGCGGTTGTTGGATCGAGTACAAAGCACAAGAGTGCTGTGGATATCGCGAAATGGTCCCAGCTACAACGTGATGCGAAGGCAGCCGAAGAAGCAACATTGGAGTTGGCTAGCGAGCAAAAGCAATTACCAAAGTTATCTCCAGTAGCCTCAAAACCAGTGCCAGCCGAAGCAAATGCAAAGAATGATGTGACTAACCTTGTAGATGCGGTTGCAGAAGCACCGATTTGTTTGGTACGTTGCTCTCTTTTCATGTTTTCGATGCTTGTATAGTGTTTGGTTCGTTCTGATTGATGTCTGTGCGTGTTACGCAATAGCTTTGTCGTCGAAAGTTCTCGTCCATCGAGTTGCTGCGCAAGCACGAATCTTTATCCAAACTCCATCAGGAGAATTTAGCAAAGGCGAAAGCGAACAAAGAGGTTCTGGAGACGCAGTATCGCGAGATGGTGCAGGAGAGAAACGATCGACTCGGTGATGAGACCAAAGAGCGAGGGGGGAAGCGACAGCGGGTCTCAGGAGCAACCTTCGTCCAGCATCATCAGAGCACCGGCGCTGCACCGGAGCTACTAGCACCCACACCAAGTGCTGCGCTCGAGTCTGGAATCGGAGGGAAGATGCTGAAAATGATGGGTTGGAAAAGCGGCGAAGGGCTCGGCAAGCACGGCACAGGCATCACGGCGCCAGTCACTGCCATCGGGAACACTGGAGGCGAGACTGTCGGCATTGGTATGAGAACTGCAAAACCAGCAACTCCACCAATTGACGCGTCGGATGTGGCTTCGTACAAAGAGCGGCTTCAGCAAATGGTGCGTTCTCGATACGACGCCGCGGATGCGAACAGTGGACGGTAATTTGTCACATGCATGTGCGAGAAATACAAAGTGGAAAGTGCGACGAAGGAATCCCGAAGCTGCTTAAGTTCCTGTTTTTTTGAACGAAAAAGCTGAATGTGGACATAATGACGATGTGTTGGCGCGTAGGCATGGATAAAAAAGAGAGAAAGCAACGGACATTGTATTACTTCCTGAGAAACATTTCCACTTATTCGTTCGTGCGTGTCAATATAAATGTGGCTTTTACGCGAGGTTCTTGACTTGTTCCTTCAAGAGCGACTTCTTGTAGCCCGAGACGCGCGAGCCCACTTCCTTGCCGCCCTTGTAGAAGCGGAACTCTGGGAACGCACCGACCTCCAACTCGTCCTTGAGCTGCTCCACTTCGTCGTACGACACGTCGAGCTTAGCGAAGACGACGTCCGTGTACTTGGCGGCGAGTTCCGCCACGAACGGCTGGATCTGCGCGCACTTGCCGCACCACGGCGCCTCAAACTTGGCGACGACTGGCGTACCAGACTTGACGAGCTTCTCGAAGTCCGCCTTGGTCTTCACGACCACGATACCGGCGTCAGCGTCGCCGTCTTCGACGTCCTCCAGGGTGGAGAAGTACTTGTGGCTGTCCTTGGGGTTGGCCAAGATGGTCTTGTCACCTGGCTGCCAGTTGGCTGGGCACACTTCGCCGTGCTCTTCGACGAACTGCAGCGCCTTGATCAAGCGGAGCGTCTCGTCGACGCTACGACCGATTGGCAGGTTGTTGATCGTGATCTGCTGCAACGTACCTTGGGTATCGATGATGAACAGACCGCGGAGCGCGATGCCCTCGTTCTCCAAGAGCACGCCGTACTTGGCTGAGATGATCTTGGTGATATCCGCGACGATTGGGATGTCCATCTTGCCGAGACCGCCCTTGCTGCGCGGCAACTTGGTCCAGGCCAAGTGGGATTCCGGCGAGTCCGTCGACACCGCGATCAACTGCGTGTTGATCGCTTCAAACTCGGCCGCGCGGTCGTTGAACGCGATAATCTCCGTCGGGCACACATACGTGAAATCCTTTGGGTAGAAGAACACGACGACGTACTTGCCGCGGTAGTCATCAAGCGAGATCTCCGTGATGTCGTCGTTGTACACGGCGGCAGCCGTGAACTTTGGCGCCTTGCCCTGCACGCGCGCAGTCGCTGGCGGGTACTGGATCGCGTACTCGTCCTCATCGTCTTCGTCAAAGTAGTCGTCGTCGTCGTCGTCGTCGTCGACCGAGGTGCGCGAGCTCGCAAACATGCGCGACTGCTGCGTGAACGCGGACGTGTGCGCAGCGAAAGCGTTCGAGCGCGCGACCAACGGCATCACCGAGGACGCAGCGCGCGCGTTGGCGCGGAACGCAGCGGAGGCGGCAGTGGCGGTTGGGCGCGCAGCCACGAGGCGGCGCAGCATCTGAACGGAGCGCATGATGATCAGAGAGATGGAGAGAACACGAGTGGTTCGAGGCGAAGCGATCGAATGCGAATCTGCGGTGCGCCACAGAACACCGTCAGGGATCCTCGTCCGACCTTGTGGATCGCATCCTTGATTGCGAAACGGGTGGGTCTAATGCGGGTTATCAAAATTGACCTTCATTAGACCCACCTGTCAGTTATTTTGTTTGTCATAGGCTTTTGATGGCCCGGGTCAGAGAAACGGGTTGTAAAGTGAGGAGTGTCATTGAGACCCAAACCTGCAGTTTGTGATGGTGCTTCAAGTTGGTTTGACGACGGTTGGTCTGTCGGACATTTTAACTGATGCATGAATCACATTAAAGAGGGTATTGTACATCAAAAATCAATGATTTCCATGAACACCAAAATAGCGAGCAGGACTTGAAAAGGGTATTGATTTGTACAGGGATCACCATTTCGATTCCTGCTTTGCCACATCGGACTTGGATTGTCGAAGACAACTTGTCTTGGATATCAGAACGTGCATTCGTCGCCTCCCCCGAAATGCGCTAATTCCTGGAGCCAACGGCAGTTCGAAGGCTCTGCATCCACTGCATGAGTTGCGTCTCCTGATGCTGCTGCCGCTCGCTCGCAGTTGTTGCGTCATCCGTTCTCTGCCACGCGCTGTGCAACGCCTGCTTGGCCATCGTGACCATGTGGCGACGGAATTGCGCGACGATGGTGTCGATTCCCCTCTCGTTCAGCAATTGCGGTGGCTCCGTGCGCTGCATGGACGACGCGATGCGCGCACAATAGGCTTCAAATTGCTCAGTCATGGGGAAATACGAAAACGTGACTCGCAATTGTTTGCAACCAGCACCTCCGTGTGCACTTCCAACCACCCATTGCTGTCCGAGCTCAGGTGCGTATGCAACTGAACAACTGACCTCGTGGCTTCTCTGCCTTCTCGTGATATCATCCATTGCGGGTGTTTGGAAGGTTTGCCCCATGTGAATGCGTCAAAGTCCGTGCACAACGGCAGACCTCGCTGCCTGTTGCTGTGGATGATCCGGATCGCGCTCGCGGAAAGATCGGCAAATGAGGTGAACGCGTCGTCGCATTTGTGCGGGTACGAGCCGCGCAGATTGGCGAAATGCGGTATATGCTGCGGATGCACTTGCATCGTGAGCAGCCAGAGCGCGATCGAGATGTCGTCCATACCGCGCAAACTTTGCAGGCGCTTGTGGTTCTTGGCGATGTAACGTGCGCAGTTGATCGACATGAGGTAGTGCGGACTGTGCGCGAACGGAGGCGGTTTCGGCATCGGGTAGTGTCCGAGAGAGAGGAAGTGGCGATGCCGCGGGTCACGTTCCGGGTACACAAACTGTTCCGACCATACTTGGCCGCCGTAGAACCGCGTGGCATTGTCTCCTTGGCGCAGCAGTGTACTCACGAGGTCCTCCACGCGCAGGTAAATGTCGTCATCGGTGATCACAATGTACCGTGCCGTGTGCAACTCGAAAGACGTGACGACGTAGTGCAGGAATTCCTTGACTTTGTCTGCGAGCTCCAGGTACGAGTCATCACAATCCATTTCGTCAGTCAGTAGGTCGCCATAGCCTTGCTTCTCTCGTTCCAACGCAGCCATCACCTCTTGGGCGATTGACGGATCCAAATCCAATGCTTGCGGTCTACAACACAGAAACATGATGCGGACATCGCGACGCAGCAACGATGTAACACGGTTTGCCCATGTATCGCGAATCGCTTGCCGCTGGGGGAATCCACTGAAGCTGCTTGATTTGATCCCAACGACGAGAATCGGTGATGACGGAAACGAAATGCGATTGGTAGGTTCTGGCGTACGAGTTTCACTACTCCTATTCTCGAGTACCAAAGTAGTGGCGTCATCATGTTTTGGTGGTTGGTTCCTTCTACTCCACGTGAGCAGATCGACATCTTCTTGGATTCCAAATCGCTTTCGTTCCAGTGCCTTCTTTTCGGTCAATTGGTCTTCGATTGCTTCTTCACTCAAAACCGAGAACGTAACTCCTTCGCTGCGGATCCAAAACGCATTGTCGATCCCGTCGTACAAACTAATCCGCGCCGAATGCCACCCTTGAGATAGGTCATCGAACAACAACGGCAGCCGCTTGCACCGCTGACGGTCGCCTTGCGAGAACTCGACGCACGTGGTCATAGAGTCGCTATACTCGCGCAAGAAGCGGTCAGGATTCGAAACCGTGAGCGCGAATCGAAACTCGAGGGGAGCACCAGCCTCGTAGACTGAGCCATTCTGCGGATGGAGGAGTCGGACCGCCTTCAAAACTACGGGGCTCGAGTCGCTGCCAAGGACGCTACCTTCTACAGTCCGTGGCAGCAGCAGCAGCAGATGCGCCAAGGAGATCGGTAGCTTACTCGACATGGAGAGAGCTCTCAGTGGTGCAGTAGGAACTAAAGGTATCAAACATAGGTGAGGTTGGTTTTTCTTTCCACAAGTTAGATGCGCTTTCTTGCAATTTGATTGGCGCCAAAATGGTACAAATCAACAACGGATTGGCTGAAATTCATTCCGAGTGCTTTTCTATTTTGTTATTCGCGCGTCATACTCTACTTTTTTGAGCTGCCAAAGCCACCAAAGCCCATCATCGCCATCATTTCCGCATCCGCATCGTCGGTTGCCGCAGCCTCTGGGTCCTCCGCGGGTGGCTTGTTGGCGTCAGTCGCAGACGCGGCGTCTGTTGTCGTCGTTGACGATGGCAGATCCGAAGTCTGCGCGTGCTTTTTCGCCTTCTTGTCTTCTTTCTTCTGTTTTTTCACGCGCGCTTCTTCTTCCTCCACGGCTTTCAATTTCTTCTCATATTCTTCCATGGCGTCGAGTTTCTTGGTCACAATGGGGTCCCACTTGCGCTTCGCAGCGCTTTGCAACCGGTTCTTGACCTGGTCCACAGTTGAGCGCTCCACACGCATACTGTAGCCTAGCTTGCGTAGATCTACAGCATAAAACACGAGACAACACAGCAGTTAGCATTGAGCGCCGAATTCATGACAACCACCAGGTAATGGATATTTTATAGTCTGTAGAAATTTGTAGAACGTACGCTTTTTGCCGTTGATGTGGTCCAAATACGCGACCGAGTCTTTCAGGCCGCATTCACAGACTTCGCAGTAGTAACCGCCATTTTTGTTCATGTCGTCGGATTTCACGACACGCACTGTGCCGACATTGTTGTCGAGCGTCACTTTCTGGCTTCGCGCCTTGAGAAACGCGCGCGCCGAGCCCGCAGGTCCCTGGGCGCCTTCCTCTGCTGCTTTAAACTCTTCTTTCTGGGATTTGATCACTTTTTTCTCCTAAACACAGCAATAATACAATCGCAGACAATACGAGCGCCACTCCCAACCTCTGAGCTCTCCACTCAAACAGCAGGGGCACATGGACGCGCGCACATCACGACGGAGTTGCGGAACGCACCTCTTTCTCTTCGAGCTGACCGCTCGCGCGAAGCTGTGCGCGCTTCTCGTAGAGCTCGCGGTCCCATGTCTGGCGCTCAAAGTTCGTGACGCCTTTTTTCTCCTGTAAGAATGGCATATTGCAGACGTATCAGATACCATCGATCCCAGTGAAGTGTGCGTATATGTGTACTCAGCCGCACATAGCAGAGCATCGTGCAGGTGGAGAGACAAAGCGACATGAAGCACCAAAGCGCCAACATACCGCCATTATTCGATGTCTCCTCTTTCTGTAACCTGGACCAAGCCACTTTGCCTCCAAAAGTCTTCATTATCACCCAATCCCATGGCACAATCCAAGACAATTATTAGCCAATGAAAATGCTCCATATTACATCTAACTTCAAATGTATTCACCAGTGGTGAATCACCACTTCCCCAAGTGTCCCTCGTACAACTTTTTGAATTGCGGGACACCCTCTGAATCGCCCTCTCCCTAATACAAACGAACGGGTGGCGCGATTCCCCCTAAAAGACCGGCGGAATCGCATTACATCGTCGTCCCTGCTCGTTGTCGCCATGGTTCTCGCTCATCAGGACGCCTGGCGCAAGCACCCATTCATCACTGGCTGCGCCAAGAAGCCCTTCCCGGGACTCGGCATCGCCTCCGCGATCTTCGGCGCATACCTGGTCGTGGACCTCGTCGCCGGCGGCAGCAGCTCCGCGCACGGCGCGTCCGACGGCGACCACTACCCCAAATCGGCGTCCAAGGTCAAGTACTCGCGCGACGAGATCGGCGAACGACCAACGGTGCAGCAGTAGAGAGGATACAGAGATATACCGAGTGTGCGCGAGGATATGATAAACTAAGATACAAGAGAGAGAGAGAGAGAGCGGAATGGAGAAGTGTGGAGCGGACGACAGCGCACGCAAGCAGGCAATGGAGAAGCAGATGATGCACCAGCATTATGGAGACCAACAACGAGCGGAAAGAAGACAACATGCAACCAGAAGCAAGCACGAATCGAGTATAACCAGCCGTGACTTATGAGAAGAACCTTGTGCGTCAATGGTATGCGGTGGGACGAAATATTCAGGAATCAGGCAGCTGCAGTGTGGAGAACGACTCGTGCATGGCGGTTGCTGGTGAATGGTGTCGTATGTTCAGACGAGAAGAGTGCTGACTTTTCGGGTCGTTTGGTTCGTGGTTTTGGTTGAAGTGGTGATGGTTCGTTCGTCTGCTTATCCTGCCCGCACTACGGTGTTGAAGCTCACAGAGATCTATCGTTCAGCTTTGGTTCCAATTGAGAGAAAGTCACAAAAAAGCAATAAAATAATCGCACAAAATATTGGCAAAATGCAAGGTGCTTGATGGATGTGCTTCAATAGAGGCAAAGCAGGTTGAAGGCTCGGACTTGTCACATTGAAGTTTGTCACCTCCATGCCGCCTCAGGTCAAATGCTAGCTCGGATCTTGGACTTATTGCCTAACGATCTCGGGGACAAATGGGATTATTCTTCTGCTGGACCTGGTGGTACGTTCATACGCTTATACATTGGCTCCATACGCCACTACTCTCTCAGTCTACCTACCTGCCTGCACAATGCTCATTCCTACATTCTCTCTCACTCACTGCTCTAGTTTCACACGATCACACAAACAACACGGCGGACTCTTACAGCTATGTGGTAAAGCTGTCGGTCTTGCGCTCGTCGACCTTCTGCATCTCCAGCACCGACACGCGCGTCATGAGCTGCGTGATCAGAAGCATCGTCTCGGCCTTCAGCTCCTCCTGCTCGAGGATCTGCTGCTGCATCTGGATGTTCGTCTGCACGAGCTGCTCGATCTGCTTCTTCTGGGAGCTGACCACATGGCACAGCTCACTCACTTGCGCTTGCAGCATCTGCGTCTCCATCTTGTCCTTGCCCATAGCGCGCTGCATCGGCGAATTACGCGATACAGCGGTGGCGCCATCGCTGTTCGCGAGTTCATTGTTAGTCCCATTATTGGCGCTCGCCATCGTCGTGTGACGCACAGCTTGCTGCTGCTGTTGCTGGCTGTACAGAGACGTGCTGGAGCCCTGCGTGGAGGCGAACGTGCCTGTGGGGCTCCCATTGTTGCTCTTGTGCGAGGACGCATACCTAGGCGAGCGCAATAACTGTGTGCTCATGGCGTAATGCTGCTGTTGCTGTTGTTGTTGCATCTGCATCTGCAATTGCTGCTGGTGCTGGATCGCGAACGCATGAACCGGATTGTTGCTTGTACTGATACCAGCGCTGTCGAGCATCGATTCGAACTGGCTGGGCGATGCTGCGTCCTGCCGCCTGGCGCGCGTGTGCGAGATCACGGCGTAGCACGTGACACACACGCGCTGCGGGGTCTTGAAGCCCTTCGACGTCATCGCGATCTTGCGGTCGGCGCTGTGCTGCGAGCAGATGGACTTCCCACAATTGCGGCAGTGGTGGCGGTGCTTGAACATCCCGAAGCTGGCGCGGCAGATCGAGCACTCGTCGTCGCGTTGCCACTCAGGCGGCGACTCAAAATGGCCGCCATCGGCATCATTTACGCCGCCACCGTCTCGGTCCATGTCGCCATGACTGCGACCGCGACCGTAGCCCGAAAACAAGTGGATCTTCCGTCGCGCATGCTCGCTCTCGTCTTCCTCGGACGACCGGTCGTGGTACATGTCGTGCTGCGTGCGCATCGACGTGGGCGGCGACGTAAACTGAAAATTCTCGAAACTCTGGACCACCGGCAGCGACTGATGCCGTCCGCCGCGCTCACCGGACTCCACGGCCGACCGCGTGTGCAGCTGGTTGCGACTGCGCTTGGCGAAGTTCTCCTGGTGCTGCCTTGCTGCGGAGGCTGCAGCAGCCGCATGGTGGTAGTCCAGCGAGTGTTTCCGATGGAACGGACCTTGCAACTGCTTGCTGCGTTGTCTACCGGCACTGCTGATGGGCACAGTCATTGGCAGCGGGGCCGAGTTGACGCTCGACGTACTGTTGGCTTGACTCGACGTACTTGTAGACGACGGCGAGATGAGGTTGCCGTGAGGCGAGCCCAGCAGGTGCGCGTCGTCATCGCTCATGGAGCTCATAGAGCGCAACAGGGGACTTCCCACTGCGTCCGACGTGTCGGTCGACGTCAGCCGACTGATGCCGTGCATGAGCGACGGCCACGCATCGTCGTCGTCATCCTCATCGTTGTTGTCGTCGCGGAGGCCCAACTGGTGCAGCTGGCTGTATCGCCTCGGCGGGTGACCGTCGCCGTCCACAGCGGGGCTCGGCGTGCCTTTGGTCGGCAGCAGGTGGTACTTGTTCTCATGGTGGTGCGTCGTCGCATCCTTGGAATCGTCGTCACTGCCGCTTTTGAGATCGCTGTGGCGCTGCGGCTGGTCTTCAGTACTGTCATTATTGTCTTGGTCTTCGTCGTCTTGTTCCGGCGATTCATGGTCATTAGAGCCACGCTCCTCGTCCTCCTTCAGCGCATTAACCAGCAGCTTCCTGGACTCACGCCCGAGCTGCGACTTGTCAGCCAAGTCCAGCACCGAGAGCCCATCGGGCAGCACGTCGTGGACCGCACCTGGGTACACTGCGAGCAAGCGCTCGAGCCGCGAGGGCGTCGCATGGGCACGGATTGCGATGTGCAGCGGCAGCAAGTGCACCTCGTTCTTCGTGCGCACGCCCTCGGGGTACACGCAGAGCAGCTTGTCGAGCAGCGCGAGCGGAACGCACGACTCGGTGCACGCCCAGTGGACGGGTAACATGCCGTACTCATCGTGCTCGCGCGCGCACTCGGGCGCCTTGTCGATCAGCCGCTGGAGGCCCTTCCAGTCCGACGCCTGCGCGAGGCGGATCGCTTCCGGCGGCTGCGACATCCTGTCGGCAACCCAAAGCAGTTGTTACACTGAGAAGGGGAGGCACGCTCTTCTTGCCTTGTGCTTGTCTATGTGTGGGTTGCGTGATGGCTTGATGCGCAGGAACTAGACACGCAAGCCACAAATGGAAGGCTACACTCGGCAGCAGGTGGCAATGGCGGGTGGTGACGCAGCCGAAAGCCCAACTCGAGTGTGAGAGAGAAGGGAGCGAGAGAGAAGTCGCTTCCCCTTTTCTTTCTTCGCATGACTTGAGCCAAACAGACGCACCATACACCCGCCGCACATACACATACTCGTTCGTCCCCCCATACAAAGACCGAGAGAAACGGAGAACGGGTGGCTTCGCATCTTTCGTCCTTTTCGCCCGCCCCATCCTCGTTTTCTTTTCGATTTCTTTACGTTTTTGTATGGGATTGCTGTTGAAGCTGGTCGTGTTATGCTGCATTGTGACTTTTGTCAAATTTTGATTGCGGACGGTGAGACAGACTTTGATATTTTATGAAAACACGATATATGAAGGATATGATTTGATAATACGAGGAAACCGACCTCTGTAATATGATCGAATGAGTCGATTTGGTTTTGAACTCAACTGCGTTAGATAGAGAGAGACTCTGATTTGGCAGGCAAAAACCAAGCCAAATCACAGAAAGAAGCAAAGTTAGTGAAAAAAAAAAAGAAGAGAAACCCAGAACGCACATCGAACACTAGTATCCCACAGAGAATGAGTGAATGGGTCAATTGTTTCTACGTTTCTGAAACGGATCATTTCCACTCTGCATGGAGCACAGGCAACCGCAAAATGGACTCTCCGCCGCCATCCGTTTCTCAAGATCGCGTCTTTGGTGGATTTTGAATTTTACCAAACGGCAATTGCGATTTTACAGCAGCAAATCTAAGCCTCATTAAGTTGCATTTTTCATAATGCTGCATGAAGGAAATGAAGCTGCTGTTTAAATGTGAAGCCAATTGATATATGGCTTCCTGATCGTGATGCAAGATTTTTGCTTTTGTTTTACACTGCAAACATATCGCATGGAGAAGAGGAGGGTCGCTTCTAAAGAGTGGGACGCGGAAAACCTTATTCGATGCTGCAAGTGGAAGATTCTCTTGAGGAGAAATGCTGCCGTTTGAGAAGGGAGAGAGAGTTACAGGCAGCCTTCTACACAACAGCTATCGTTCGTTTGCTTGTCTGATGGCGCAGACGGAGGTGGCATCTGCGCAAATTTGACTCGAAAAGAAAACCAAGTATGACGCGCAACGCAGCATTTTCTTGTGTTGAAGGCAGCGACGAAGAGAGAAGCCAACAAGCAAAAGAGAGCTACCCCTGCACTGCAGCACGCTACTTGTAAACACAAGTGCTTGGCTCAATGCCAAACGCTCCGAGGATCGGCCGCATGCAAGGTGGCACCACGCATTTGTGTTTCTTCTGGCATCTTCGTCCGCTGAACTGGGTTGCATATAAAGAGGTTTTACAAATCATCCTCCATACTCAATACAAGTTGTTATCGTACGATTAAGTTATATGCATTTCAAAGAGGTAATTGGGTTCCTAATCAGCAAGTATGGAAGAAATCGCGATTGCGAGCTCTCTCATAGAACAAGTGCAACCAAAGCACGCAAGTCACGCACGTTTACTGCGCTGATGGATAACAAATGCCGCCATGGAAGCAGACGCTCCTGACAATGCCACTCTATCGTACATGTGTCCATTCCTTACATCCTCCTCCTGCCTCCCTCTTGCATCACGTCAGCTGCACCTGACTAACACTGGAATAAGGTTACGCCTGACGTCAGACAGAAGCTCCTTTTTTTTTGGTCTTCAACATGCGGTTTGCATTGCATACAACATGGCTGTCGAACAGATAGATTACCATGCTTTTATGGTATCAATCAGCTCAGGCTTCTGTCGCTGTACCGCCCAGAAAGAGATTCTCGAATGCCGTGCACACGGTGACTTCGTTCGCGGGGTCCGAGACGCGGTACCCGTCGGCGAGCATCGTGATCCAAAAGCCGCAAAACTTGTAAAACCGGAATTCCTCGGACGGATTTGACGCGTCGCAGAGCAGACGACTCATTTCCACGACGATGCTCGTTGACTGGTGCTCCGACTGACCTGCGGAAACCAATTGGTCGTACACACCTTCGCTCGAGATGCACCCGTCGCCATCCTTGTCGATGAGGTCGAAGAGCTCCATGATGCGCTGTTGCGACTCGAAGCTCCACTGCGAGAAGCACGTCATCGCCGTGTCAATCATGAGCTCCACGTCCGACTTGATGCCGTGCGGGATGTCGATGCTTCCATCTTCAAAGCGCGCATAGTCCTCCACGATCATGCGCAACTTGGAGAACCGTGCAGTGATGGAGGATGCCGTCGGCTCCACGACTGCGCTCTGTGTCACCGTCAAGGGACAGCCAGTGCAACTGTCAAAGGCAAACAAGTACGAATTCTTGTCGCTCGTTGCGCAAAAGATCTCTTGGTTCGCGTCCTGCTGCGGGTTTGCTGCTGGTGCGACGGCGACTACCGAAAGCGATGCGTGAAACACGTCAAGCAGATCGAGGTTCTCGAGAATGTCGAGCAACGACGCGATCTGCTTGCACTTGCTTCGTGGCGAACCGTCGGCATTCAGGAACGTGCGCAACTGGATGGTACGGGCGTCCGAAGTCGTGATCCACGACGTCATGGATCCAGCCTTGTTGAACACAGAGACTTCGGCGCCAATGCTCTCGACCTGATACCGCAACAAGTAGCTCGTACCAGATACGACAATTCGTAGCCGAACTGACGCATCGCCAACATCGGGGAGCTCCAAGCGAATCTGGCCACGAAAATTTTGCAATCGCTCAGCAAGCGACAGCGTCTTGATATCGTTGTCACATCCGTTAGCGGCTATTTGATGATTCCTGGTAGTGCACCTTGATGTGACCGGTGAAGTTGCCGAGCACGGATCAAATGCCGAGCGTAGCAGCTGTCGCGCGTCATCGGAGAGGCGACGCCGCAACGATGGACTTACTTCGGTCGATGGCATCTCTGCTGGCAGGCTCTTGATTTACTTGAAATTTGCTTCCAAATCCGTCTGCACGTTTGTTTGGCTCGTCACAGCGAAAATGTCGAAATGCTGTCAACTCGGAAAATGAGCACTGCACTAAAAAGCAGCAACTCATCAGACGCAGCCATCTCTCGCGTGAGGGAGCGGGACTTTTTTCTACAGTTTTCTTTCGAGCCGCGTCTTGCGGCACTCGTCGTCGTCGTCGTCGTTCTGGTTTAAAAGGTCAGCCAGCTGGCTTCGCGAGCAGTCTCGGAGCGACTGGCGGATGCTGCTGTTGAAGACGAGCCTTTTTCCATTCAGTGGTCCAGTTTGTCTTCGCCAGCCATGACGATTTCGCACGCGTCTTCTCTTTAGTTTAACAGGGACTTTAACTCAAGGCATGGTGGCACGTCCCTCCTCAGACGACTGAACATGGCAAAAAGTGCAATACACTCGAGACTTCCTCTTGTCATCACCCCACGTTTGCTTGCCTTTCTTCACGGTACTTCAGATAAGAACAGACTGCTGCTGCTGGGTCACTTGGGTGGTGTAAAACGGTTGATACTTTAGTTTTAGAAAACCACCACTCTTTCCATAGTAATAATTGCTCCACATTGAACTTGAAACGCTCGGTCTCCTCGTTTTTTTGTCGCCCGAGTGGTTGTGCTCATGAATCTGAACGCGCTTCTTTCGTTGTGCAAGATATATGTGCGAGCAGGCTCGCAGGATCCAATTCCCAAGTGCGCACTTTTCTTTTAATTGCAAGTGGGCAACTGATCGAATGGATCTTGGATTCCAGCCAAAGAACTAGCGTCTGAAGACTCGAGTCCTTGCACGTGTGCGGCCAGCTGTGGCACTACTTTCTGATCCTGTTTTTACGAATAACTTCAACGTGAGCAGGGAGAAAGAAGACAAAGCTGTAAAGAAAATGCAGATCTTTGGTGGATCCACCTGCTGATACAACTGTGAGTTCAAGATAAAAGCCACAGCAACTTGCCCTTAAGGTGTCAGACGATCGAGTTCAAAAAGGCGAGAGCGGCATCAGGATGTGTGAGAATGCAAACATACCTTGTCGCTCATGCACGCCATGACCAAATTCACAACGACATACCAATTTCTGAACCAATCTCAGGACTGCCTCGTGCAAAAAATCTCGGCGCTGGGCTAACAGACATTGCATTGCCGCATTGCAACCTGCACTGTGTTCACAGGCTCATAAAGTTTCGATTCGAAGGGAATGCATGTATCATGAATCGACATTCTAGTTTTTTCTTTTCTCCACCTCTCTTCATGCATCGATGGCACTCCCATGAATATAGCATGCTTTACTCAGACTACCATGCTGAAATGCCATCTCCGGTGCAAACATTGGTTGATGATTTATCTCTTCTTTTGCACCTTGTTGAACTTCGAGCTTCGCTTTTCAACGGTCGTGGTGGAGGTGGTGGTTGACGTGTAGCTGGACGTCGACGTCGCCGCTGCTGGAGTCGGCTTCTTTGGAATCGGTTCTCCTAGAAGCTTCTTCTCAGCGTGCTCCAGGAACCATTCATGGTTGTGAAGACGAAGACTGACACGCTCCTGCTTGTACACTTTTGGCGCGTCAAAGCCGACGTTTGGACCAGCTCCCATGCCCATTTGCATCTGCATGGCTTTGCTGTCATCGCTCGCTATCGTACACGACAGACATTGTCACACACACATGAGTTCGATCTTTCCCATGCGGATACTCAAACTCGCATTGCATGCATACCACTTTGCTCTCCAAGAATCAACGAGAGGAATCCGCGCATGCCGAACATGACCAGGAAGTACCACGAAACAGACGACACGTACGACACATCCAGCGTGCTATAAACAAGTAGGAAACATTGGAAAAATTAAACACAGCCATGGAAAGCATTAGCATCATGAGTCCCATCGAACCCGTCTTAAAAACACATCTAGTATTTATTTCCACGTACTTGAGTTCAATGCCACGCTGCAACATCGACTTGAACTTTTGCGTGAGCGAGAAAGGAACCTTGGCTGTGCATGCAATCAAAGGAAAAAATAAAGAGTAAGCATGGCGATGAGTTGTCTTGCATCTTGCCAGTTTTTGCTGCAAGTGAAGATATCCTTACCGAGCACGAAGCCGCCAAAGAAGTAGCTCATCAAGCCCATCATGACAAAGTTGGACACCATGAACGTCATGTTGCCCTTCATCATTTCGAGCATCGAGTTCGGGTTCATCATCTGGTTCATCGCCTCGCTTTTCACTTTTTCACGCAACGCGCCTTTCATGCCGTGCTTCTTTTGCGACGCCGTGTAGTAGTGCTGCAGCCAAATTGAAGCAAACGAAAGCATCCATTCACATACTGTTAGTATTTCGAGAGAGTCAATGCCTTGCAGCAGCCGAGGCAATTGGTACCTTGCGCATCGAGAACGCATCGCTCGTGATAAACTTGGAGTTGATGCGGGTCATCTGGGCACGCTTCACCGTATTCCTACGATAATAGAAAGAATAAAGACGGACGCCACACACAATTAGCATGCTGATCACACATGCACTCTCACAGCTTGCTACACCTCCATTTGTGTACACATATCGACGACGTACATGGGACGCATCTCGTCAACCGTGGCGATTTTCTCCGTCTTGAGGAGCAGCGTGACGTAGTGGCGCACCATGGCGGAGCAGCCGAAGATAATCACCATGGGTAGCACCACCCAATCGCGGATGCTCGGATCCAGGATGATCTCCACCATCTTCGCTAGTGAGACGAGGAAGACACACACACACGCAGATGCACACGCAGGGCGGGCGGCAATGTGCGATGTCAAGCCAATTGAAGGAGGGGGAGGGAGGAAACACGCGTTGACCTCTTCGCAAAAGAGGCCACTATTTGGTCTTCCCCACTCGACACCGCACACTATTCAGGTCGTTTGCAATGTTGCATATTTTATCCAATCAGAATCGTTGCACTTGAGCAATTGAACATTTTGTCTTCGTGCAGCCTTCAAGACACCTCAAAAGTAACTGCGATTACGGATGTTTCATAATCAGATATCGGCAAAATGTCGATTTTGCTGTTGTCCATCGTTGAACAACAAAACAAGCACAAACATTCTTCAAACAGTTGCTCGCAAGGTGACCTCACTCGTTTCTATCATATAATTTCTATTTCTAATTCCTTTCCCCCCATTGTTCCGCCCCATCGCGAGTAAAATGCCAGAAGAAGAACAAGCTCGTCAAGCGCGCGACTCCCATGTTTCGTCGAGTGGTTCTACGCGCGCGCCGCCGCATCCCCGCCCGAACGGCGGGTCATGACACGTCTGAGCTCAGCGGTCCGGCGGTCGAGCACCCGGCGGCGCTCGATGTGTACTCGTGCAGCCGCGGCGACGACGGGTCCTGTGGGGACAACAAGAGCCGCGACGTGCGCGATCTCGAGGGCTTCAAGCTGCAGGACGGACTGCGATTGTTCCGCGAACGCGCCAAGCACCACATCCAGAGTGTGCACCAAGAAGAGCAGAACGCGAGCGATGCGTGGACGCGGCTCCAGCAGTTGTATGCGGTCTTCCAGCGTGTAGAGCAAGAAGCTGCGCGCAAACTCGCGTCGCGACCCCGTGATGAGGGTCTCCGCACGCTCTTGGAGACAGAGATCTGTCCCCCTGGAGTCATTTTGAGAGATCTTGAGGCGATCACTGAGCAGTTGCCGCAGGGTTTTACGACCGAGATGTTTGTGTCGTTGGGGAATGCGCTGTACGAGGAAATGGTCGCGTCGCAGCGCAATGCCATCGATCGCGATGCGTTCGAGACTGTCGGCGATCACTTGTACGCGCAGGCGATTTCTGTGTCAGCATAATGAAAATCAAGTCAATGTGAACGTGTGTTGCATATATCGACGACACCAAGGGAAACATCTTTCTGGGAACTATTTGCATGTGTTAGGACCAAATTCAGTGTATCGTTGCAGTATCTAGTTTTTTTTTATTTTTTGCATGTTGATCCATTTATCCGATTCCAACAGAAAATGCTCTCTTCTATATCAATAGCAAATGGCATTTTAAGCTCGCATTCTGCCTTCATTTAATGGCTCAACGTCGCATTTTATCCGAAGCTTGGGCTCTAGACCTTGACGAGCAAGTCTTCCAATGGCTGGAGACCATCGGTCTCGAGCTCCTTGTCGTTGAAGAGTCTGATCAGCTCGCCATTCTGCTGGACAAGCACGATCGTCGGGATGCCCGCCTTGATGTCCGTCACGCCTACTGCCTCCTGCTCGCGGCGAACGCACACGCCGTACTATGCAAATGTAAACGCATTTCAAATACGGTATTAGTTAATGCACAAGAAGCATTCACATAGAAAATGAGGCGACGTACGCGGCGCTTGAGCTCGTTGCGGAACTCACTCGCGAACGGCACAGCCCACCATGACCCCTGTTTATCCTGGAAGTGCGCGCGCTGGTCCTCCTCCGTGCGGTCCGAGCCCACGAACACGAGCTCCAGCTGCGGCGTCTCGGCATTCACGCGCGCGTAAAACTCGTTCAGCGACGGCTGCAGACTGCGGCAGTCCGGGCACCAGTCCGCCTACATGTACACACGACGTTTGCCTCCATTGAGCTCACACACATGCGCAAATCAAGTCAATAGCACGCGCATACACACACACACACACCGCAAAGTAGAGCGCGACGTTCTTGCCGCGCACGGCGACATCGCCCTGGATCGTCTCGCCCTTGGCGTTCACCAGTTCGACACCCTTGAACAGCGACTCGCTCATATTTCTACTAAACAAATTGTGTGTGTGGGAAATGACATATGTTTGCTGACTTTGTGTGGTGGGTGGGTGAGTGGGTTGTCCCATGAGGTCCAAGCAGCCAACTCGTTGCATGCATGGGTCAATGTTGCATTCATTAACGCGTGCAGCAAACAACACTGCGCATATCTTATTTGCTGTCGTTTAAAGCCATTTCTCGAGCGCATGAATGCCTTCCTTCTCGACAGCCTCAACGCCATTGCGATCCACGACCTCGCCCGTTTGCGTCACGATCAGGAGGCTCGGGAGCCCGCCCTTGCGCTCCGCGAGTCCGATTTCCTGGAGCTCCTTTCGCGCCGCCGTCTCGTACTATCATTCACGTGGAAAGTGAGCAAACGAGCGGCATGTGCGAGCATAACTCGGGAACTCAATAGTCACTCACCTTCAGCTTGAGCTCTGTGCGCAGCGTGCCTTCAAATGGAATCGACCACCAGGGACCCTGCTTGTCCTTCAAGTACGCAACGTGCTCTTCGGACGAATTGTCGGAGCTCACGAGCACGATCTCCAGTTGTGCGGCCTGCGCATTCGCCTCCTCGTAGAATTTCTTGAGCGCCGGCAGGAAATCGCGGCAGTACGGACACCATTCCGCCTACAATAACAACAGTCAAGCGTAGAAAGTAAGCGGTCCTCAATAGACACATTGCTACTACTGGATCGTACCGAGAAGAAGAGCGCGACCAATTTGTCGCGCACAGCGGCGTCGCCCTGGATCGTCTCGCCCTTGGCGTTGACCAACTCCACGCCCTTGAGGAACGAGTCGCCGCTCATTGTGCAGCAAGCCTGCAAATACGAGAATGACGTGTGCACTGTTTGTGTCAAAGTTCATAGAACTCATGGGCGGGGGTGGCACGTTCGTTCACGCGATTGGATGCATGCAGCGGCCAATCGTGACGCCTTTCCAGTCCACGGCGATGACGCTGTAGTGCACACATCAATGCAGACGGAAGAGGTGCTGTGGGGAAAGCAACATGCATTGCCCAGTTATCGCTATGGTTGCTATGGGCTCTGTTCCTTGTTCTCCACTGCCCTATATAGTGCGCTAATGCATCTCGCGATGACGCCGAGTATTCCATTATGAATATGCACTTAGAGCAGTTGCTCCAACTCCTTGAGGCCATCTCCAGCGAGCTCGCTGTCGTCAAAGAGCTTGATCACGTCGCCGTTCGGCTGCACGACCACGAGCCCTGGGATGCCGGCCTTGCGCGCCGTGAGTCCGACTTCCGCCAGCTCCTTCCCGGCCGCCACAGCATACTATACCATCAAGCAAAGAGAAAATGATATGCATTACAAAATGTAAGACAAAGCGGTGACTTTGAGCATGCTGCATGTGCCTATACCTTGCGCTTGAGCTCGTTGCGAAGCGGGCTCTCAAACGGGACCGACCACCACGGACCCTGCTTGTCCTTCAGATGCGCCGCTTGGGCTTCTTGCGAGCCGTCGGAGCTCACAAACACGAGCTCCAGGCGCTTCGATTCCGCATTCACGCGCTCGTAAAACTTGTTGAGCGTCGGCTGGAAACCGCGGCAGTCTGGGCACCAGTCCGCCTGCATTTCCACAACAAATAAAGAGATAAGCACACTCAGTCAGACACATGAGCAGAGCAAGTACCACAGAGGTCAGTCTGCTTGCATCATGCTCCACTCGCTCATATCGTCCTTGCCACGCACGCACCGCAAAGTAGAACGCGAGCGCGCCGCTCTTGGCGACGTCGTCTCCCTCGATGGTCTCGCCCTTGGCGTTGACCAATTGCATGCCCTTCAGCACGGACTCGCTCATCTTCACACTGCTGCCGCTTCTGGTACTAATGAGACGTCTTAACGCGGACGTCTCGGTCTTGAACTGCGCGCGAATGCTGCCTGTGTGTGCGACCAACAGCCTCATGGCCAGTTTTCTATGACGATCTAGATCCGAAGGCATGGGTCGTCACGGGTCGTCACCACGACACGTGTCGACCCATTGGTCCACTTCAACATCCAAGAGCGTTTCCAAACAGATAGACAGCTTTGCGAGTGTCGTCTCGCATGTTCAAATGCAGTAATCAGTGGCGCGCAACCACCCCGCACGGAGCGCTCGTGCAACGCCCCATATACTCCATGCAAGTGGCGCTCAATCACATCAAATGCTGCTCGACTATCCTATTCTACCGGGGCAGGGCTCATGCTCGTGTGTTGATGCTTGCTGTGCTTTTATATCCGTTTTTTTTCTTCTCCTTAGCTTCAAAAATAGCTCTATGATTTTGTACGCTCATATGATTGGCTAATATTATATTTGAGAGTCTATGATTGGCTATCTCACTCTGTCGTTCCCTACCCCGCACGTGATCTGAGTTGGTTACAGGTGCTGCTCGCTCGCTTGACACCGTCGCTCTTCCAAAGCGAAGCGGCATTCCGCAAGGGCAACCACCAGCCAGTCCGTCGCGTGCGCCGTCGTGTGTCGAGCGTCAGGAGCGTCGCGATCTGCGCGCACACACACACGTCAGTGCGCCATAGAGAGAAAGGGAAGCGCAGTCGCAGCATTCCTCAATTGCGCCTGCAAAGTGTGGAAGAGAGTGTCCAGTGGAAGCCAAACCCACGCGCGCGCGCGTTTCCGCCACCGCCGCCATCGCGTCTTTTCGAACGGGAGCCAGCGAGCATTTGGTAAAGTTTCTGTTTTGTCCGCGCAGTAACACAGAAGCGAAAGAGAGAGGAACAGTGCACGTGCAGTCGCGGAAGCGGTAGGAAGAGTGCGGTGGACGATACAATGGGGAAATGAGAAGAGCTTCATGCTAATGTGGCTCTTTGCATGTTTGTGTGCTTGGTTAAATGTAAGTGGGAGCGCACGTGTGATTGGATCAAGATGATGAATGAGTGCCGGCGCAAGTTGCAGACAGTAAAGGTGGATCATTACGATGGCCAGTCGATTTACAGCGGCAACGAACTCATTTACGAGCTTGGCGGGTACCTCGGAGGCGGTGCAGCTGGCGTGTACGTGACATATTTCTCTCTCCATTTGCATCATATATTGTGCATTTAACAAGTCGATGGTGCTGTTTGTGTTGATGTCTTTTTCTCATTAACGCAATAGTGTGTACGAGGCATTTTGCATGCGGACAAAGCAGGTAAGCAACCATGTAGCGTCGTTAGAAAATCCAATAACAGATCTGACGAAATGATTAAAATCGAGAAACGCTTGTATTTTCTGTCCGTTGTAGCACGTCGCGATCAAGATCTTGAACCCCGTTGGGTATAAGTTGCTGCCGAGTACGCTCCTGTCACGATGCATTGCGGCAATCAAGGGCAAACCGCTCGACATCATGGATGATCCCCCGGATGAGATGATGCAGCCGCCGTATCGGAGCCGCAACAGTGTGCCGCACAGTCCAATGCGCATCGAGTGAGTCAATGATATGCGCATTGCAAAGGAGAACTCAGTATACTGATCTTGTTATTGTTGTCGTGTGCCTGATCAGAAATGTGTGGTGGTTGATCCATCCCACGACCAAGCAAGCGATTGCAGCGTTCGAGGATCCAAGAACTGGCATGGTTCGGGAGCTCACTTTGCCGCAATGCATCGAAATCTGGGGGACCGAGCACGCTGCCACTGAAAATGCCATGGATACGTTCCAGGAAGTGGAAGTGAAAAACCAGATCATGAAGATCCCAACGATCCCCAAGAAATTTCTCAAGTTCGCGTTTACGCGCCGCTCAATCCACCGTGAAATTTCCAACATGTCGGGTTTGGATTTCCATGAAAATGTGTTGCGGCTCGACGCGGCCTTGGAGCTCGTACAGGACAGCAAGTGCACGACGTTTCTCGTGCTTGAACTTGCTGCGGGTGGCGAGCTGTTCGATCGCATCAAATTGGATTGCGGTACCGATGAGGCTACTGCGCGTCGGTACTTCCGCCAGCTGATCTCTGGGGTTGCGTTTTGTCACACCTCGGGCGTTTGCCATCGCGATCTGAAGCCCGAGAACCTGCTCTTAGCGGATACCGACGAGAATTCGACGTTGAAGATCGCGGATTTTGGACTCTCTGCCATTTTCGCGTTCACCGACAGCGAGAATGCGGAAGGAGCTGCTGCGCAGTGTATTCGTCGTCTCCGCTCTGTTGTTGGATCACCGCACTATGTCGCGCCAGAGGTGTTGATGGATGCGGGTCAAGGATACGACGGTGCAAAAGCCGATGCGTGGTCGATTGGAGTAATCCTCTATGCGATGATTGCGGGCAACTTGCCATTTGGCAAGGACTTGCTCAAGTGCACGCGCTACGACAAGTTCCGGAAGTGGTCGTACAATACAAAGTACAGTGATGATGATCCCGCGGACGAAGTCGTGTTTCCGTCATGGTTTTTCCCGCAGCATTTTTCTCTGGAAGTGAAATCGCTCATCGCTCAACTGTTGTATCCTGATCCGTGCATGCGCTTGTCCGTCGAAGAAGCGCAACGTCATCCTTGGGTGCTTGATCAAGTGATTAAGAAGTCGAGTCCCAGTTCAATCAATGAAGAGCCCCAGCTGTCCAGTCCAAAAGCAATGCCTTGCCACGCACCGTCGTACAAAACGCGCTCCAACGTCATTGTGAACATTCCTCAGAGCACGATCGACCAAGAGCAGCGCTGGGGCAACGCAGCTGCTGCTAGGTCTGGAATGGCTTCTCCTCTTGGTGGCTTCGGCAGACCGATTGGTTTGTCGATTTGCCCGCCGTCACCACAGAAAACTCCTCGACCAATGCACTTGGTTAGTGGTGGATACATGCCTTGTGTGGACGAAGAAACTTCCTCTACTGCGGGACAAACACCACCGACATCCCCACGTGCTCAAGAAACAATGGCAAGTCCGGCCGCTGTAGATAACGCTGGATCCATTCGCAGTCACAAAGATGAAACTAGCCTTCAATTTGAGGAAGAGGAAGGCGAGATCCAGGATCAAACCCTGGAATCGTTCGATGATCTTGATGCTGCGGTGGAAGTCGATGAAGAAAGAGAAGCTCCCTTCGGTTCGACCACGACTTCGGCATCGACATTGCCGAGAAGCACGAGCCGCGATGCCTCACGCCAGTTCATTTCTCCGCCTATCGCGATTGAGTCTCGAGGAAACACGATGTTCAACCGACGTCACCAACATCGACGAAACTCGCCTCCTGAGTTGTTCCTCTCGCGATTCGGAAAGGCTGCGAGATTTGAAGAAATTCGAATGCTATCGCTTGACACGCTCGACTTGAACACACCTACTTCGTTGCTCTCTTCTACACCCACGGGCGAATCGGCGCTCGCATCTCCAGCATCGGGTACTGCGGTGAAATCGTTGGCGTTCGTTGATGCGCCTCCTCCTTGCAATGACCACGTTGCACGGTCGACGCGTTTCCTGACAGCCTTGCCTGCGCAGTTGGTGTTGTCGAAGATTGAAGTCATCCTTACCTCGAATCCAAGTCCTTTGCCATATCCGTATAAGAATGTGCCTCAGCGAGTCACGATTGACTGGTCAAACTACCAACTGGAAGTTCGCTATGGCAGCATCTTGACGTGTACGGTCCAAGTGTTTCTCTATCAACGTGGAGTTTATCTCGTGGAGTTTCGACGCGGCCAAGTAAGTCTTTCTTTACTTGATAGTTCACACTTTGGATCTGACGCTTTATCCTTTGTTTGGCAGGTGGAGATTTTCCAGTTTAAACGTTTCTATGAAGATATCCGCGAGAAAATATCGGACAGCATGGAGACCAGCGAGGACGCTTCGCCCTCTTTCATTCGGAAGCGCAACAGATCCATTTCTGGCAACGCGATCTTCTAGCCGAAAAAAAGGTTCTCGAGTCCGACTACCGAGCTACTTTTTACGACAGCTCTCGCATTCTAAACACATCATCAATATACAACACGTCACTTCCTACGTTGAGCTCATTTCTCGAGTTTGCCGAAAACCGTGATGTGTGGTTGTGAGAGATTAAACATTGGAGTAGAAAACTCGGGTTTGAATTGTTTTCACTACGTCGCAGGCAGATGCTCTAGCTTTCCTTTTTTCTGGCTACTCGCGTTCGGGACCGCCGTCTTCTTTGCGCTTTGGTGAGACTCGCTTTCGCGAGACTGATGTTCGCGATCATCACAGTGCGGCAATTTCCACCAAGCGAGTCTTTCAGCAGCCGCGTCAACTTGCTATCTCGATATGGTACGAAAGACGTAGCCGATGCACTATTTTCTTCAAGTGCGTTGATGCAGTTTCCAAGTGCCAATAGGGGACGATTGATGTTGGCGCCTTCTAATAGCCGCTGTCCTCGGTTCTGGGTCACAGCCGCGCGCTCGCTTCCAGCAAGATCCACTAACGAGAGCTTGCCAAACTTCACAACAGTCGTGATTGATTCTTCACCGCCCTTGCCCGACGACTCATCGTCCGAGCTTTCGAACGTGGTATGCGATGCACTTGTTTTCTCGCGCTGCTCTACAAGTACCTGGAGCACGGCATGGGATCGAGAGGAGACGGCGTTCGCGGTCGCGGCTTCCTGGGAGCGATGCTTGTTGCCTTTTCGAAGCAGTTTCATGACCTCCGCAGCATTGCAAGCTTCAATTTTCGAGATGCCAGCGACAATCGGTCCTTTGATCGGATGTTCCCGCAAATCCAAATACTTGCTTGTTGCCCCGGGAGATGCTGTCGACGCCGATTGATTTACAAGCAAGTCGCGGATGTTTTCGTTGTACACTTCAAGAAACGAGACGTGACTTGATACGTGACGTTGGACTGAATGTTGGCATGCACACGCTCAATATTCTGGAACAGGTCTTCAAGCGTGAGCGCCATGATGCTGGGCTCATCGGGAGTGCCCAGCATCGTGTACGTCTTCCCTGCCCCCGTGTTTCCGTACGCAAACACAGTCGCATTGAACCCGTTCAAAACACCGTGGATCAGAAACTTCGTCGTATGCGAGTACACTGTCCGTTGGCCGTCCTCGGGCGTGAACACGTAGTCGAATGCAAACCGTTTCTCCCGCGATCGACGTTGCGCTGCTGCTGGAGTGGTCACGTTGCGTACTTTTCGGACCGGATGGCTCATATGCCGTCGCACAAGAGACGTCTGCGTGGCTGCAGTGAGGTCACTCGCGGCATCCAACACGACTATCACCTTATGGTCGAGCACTTTGACGGTCTCTTGGTTATCGCAATCGTGGCTGAGATGCGGATGCAGTCGGACGGTCACCAGGATATTCGCTTGTCCCGCCCGCATCGCCTGCTTGAATGCGCCAGTATCCACGTCACTCGCAAGCTCCTCTTCATCGTCGAGATCGCTGCGATCGTCCTGGTTCCGCCTCGTAACACCACGATTATTCATCAAGGAAGACTTTGCAGGATTGAGCTGCGGGAGGAACGCCTTGCGTCCTTGGCGCGGTGTCTTGTCCTTCACCTGAAGCTGTTCTATGCGATCATGCAGCTGCACCTGCCGATCCATAATACGAGCTGGATGCATGCCTTCGATCCGCGCATGGCTCGACATCGGGCGGAAATCGCTCAAATCGTCCCGTACGAGATCGTCAGGCAATGCAAATTCCAAGTCGTGTCCAATCGATCGTCGCAAGAGCGACATTGGCGATCCGAACCCGCACTCTCCACGACTTTCACCCACACACACACGCACGTCCAGCTTAAGTGTGCGATTGAACCCCTCTCGTCAAGATGCCAGCACGCAATGACGCGGGTGCATATGGGTGCGACCGAACCGTACGCTGACGACCAAGATGCCAGAGCCAAAAGCGCTAACCATGACTCAAGCAGCACAGGCGTTCTCATGGCGCTAAAGATAGACATTCCAGCATCGGCCGGTCCACCCAGAGAGTATAAATACACAGAGATAGACACATTTACATGCACAGGAGGTGCATTTTTGTTGCGGAACCCGCATTTCCGTCTCATGCGCATTTTGAGCTGATTCCTTTCATTTGTTTACGACAGTTAATTTTTACCTTTTCCAGTCGTCCTGCTCGTAATTACGTGAGGACGACAAAAATCGTAGAAGAAGCATGCAAAAATTAATGACTTGGTTTTGCAGAACATAGAATTTTTGAATTACTTCAAAAATGTATGCTGTAGATCTGTATAATCCCATATCTAGAAAAAGGAAGAAATGCTATACTCGAGCTCTCGAACCTGGGGTAGGTGAACCAATTTCAGCACTCGAAACCGTAGGGGATGGGGAACTTGATGGATCGTGACAGGTTTCTGTCAGACGCACTGTGCAATGGGGCAGACGGGGCGGAGGGTGCCTGCGAATGGCACGAAGCACTCCGCCGTCGGCACAGAAGCTGCGCCATTGCAGTCGCTTGCTGCATGTCTATTTCCACGCCGCCATTCACGCTCCCACTCAAGCCTTCAGCCGCTCAATGCAGATTCTGGGTGCATGCTCCCCTCTGCAACACCAACAACCACCGTTGTCTGACGCTTCAATTGTTGCTTGGAGTAGAAATCCCTTGAAGAGGACGGCTTCTATGTGTCAGTGATCACCAGCCTAATGGATAAAGAGCGGTCGCTGCAAGCCTGTGCACTGAGTGGTCATTTCGTGATGTGGAGATTGTGGCAACCATGCGCTGTTTTCTGGGCGAGTCGACGTCAGAAACTCAAGCCAAAATGAGCGGAGTGGACACAGTGCAATGAAGTGAAGAAACGTTTTATGTGAGGGTCACGCGCAGAGTTTGCTGATTATTCTCTCGTGTACAGGATGGCAATGGCACTGTAGCTTTCAAATCGTCCGTTGCGAATGTTGGAGAAAACGGACATTGTACGTAAATCGCAATGAATGCATACTAATCATTACCCGCGATTCAGCTAAAAATGGGCTGATGCAGTCAACGCCAAACGCACCATGAGATATGGTCGTTTCCTGCAAGCAATGCCTACGCTGGTGCTTCGCGCAACATGAGAAAACCAATCTATCCAGTGGCGCTGTAGTTGCGTTGTTGTCAATGTGCTCGATCGAACAACCAAGTGAGCCATCGTCAAAACGCAGAAATGTAAACGAAGCGCTGCTGCATGCGTTTTGAGGCGTTGTGAGACGACAACGGCGATAGGACGCGGCAATGTCCTATCGCTGCCATGGTCTCACATGCGCACGCATTGCGCACTAACATGTTGCCAATCCATCGTGCACTAAACGCGCTAAGCATTCCGTGCCTATCATCATACTCGCGTTGACCCACCGTTCGAATGTCAATTCTGATCTCAATCGTGCACGTGCACATGCACAGAGACGAGTGCTTTTTCGTATTTCGTTCACACCATCAATCCAATCAGCACGCACTCCACACACACAGTCCTTGGGACATCTTTGTTATCTGTAAAATCGTGACGACACTCGACCTGGCGCTGGCCGTGAATCGAGTGCAAAGGAGACGATCATCTCTATCTCTGAGAACAGGTCACGATTTGAAAAAACAGAGACAGCATTCACCTACCGGTACGGATTATTGCCTAAGAGCAGTGCCACAACAACCAATTCCAACCTGCATGGGCATCAACTATTCGTCTTCCGACGGTTGCTTGGACTTGATCAATGTACTGTCCAAGCATGTAGCCAGGTGCACGAACCCCCAACCGCATGCCGATCGGTTGGTGCCGAGTGCATGTGTGCGCGCCTCTTTTCCTGCGTTGTAGACCCGTGAATGCTTCCGCTCCGGTTCGGCCGTCCATCCAACCAGACGGGGGGAGCAGCGCCATTCATTATCCATGCGCACGTACTGTACGTGCTGACTGATCCATCAGTCGATCCACGACGTTTCGAGATCAGGAAAACATCGGTACAGAAACGGGGCTCCCGATCAGTTGCAGTTCCAACAGACTGTACCACTCACAAATATACTGTATTGAGTTAATTTAGAGAAGACAGATCTAACGCAAGTTGCCAATGCCGCGTTGAGCCTTGCATTGTGAGCCAAGCTCCTGGTCGATCATGTAAAAGCGCATCACAAGAAGGTGTGCATTTTCCCTATACGCACATACCTCAACCCGCTGTGTATGATACGGGACAAGTGCAACACCTTTCTGTTTGCGCCTCATGGTCGCCCCAATCGCCATGGCAACTCCACATCAACCTGATGCGACGTCCGATCGATCACCAGGTGCGCGATCGGTCGATCGAGCAAAGCTTACCCATAGTGCCTTATTGGACTGACGTGGAGGGGGACGAGGCAAAGACGCAGGTAATTGGCGCACGCACGTACAGTTGTCAACAGCCATGGTCTCTTGTTTTTCCATCGTTCGCGAGCCAAACAAGAGCAAGCGCGAGTATTGATGAGTCGGCGACCCGCTCTCCACAAGTGTGGGGCTGACGCACATGCTGAAGGACAACTCATCCTCGTTCGGACGATATAGAGTGCGTTGGGCCACACCACACAACAGGACGCTGGCAAAGTCATCAGTCGGTGTGCAATTTTATAATCTGGAAGGATAATAGCATGGTGACATTCCCGCCTCAGTTTACTGCTCTCCATGCGTAATTTGCAAGTTTACCAGATATTGTACACTGTATAACACACGCGCAAACGCGGAGGCATGCTGTGGCTGGCGCTTTGACCACTGACTGTACACTGTGTGCTCTGTGTGCACCACGACTCTCGCGTTCCTGTGATTGGACCTCTGCTCAAAAACGCTGCAAAACATCATCAATGGCGTGTGCATATATAAAAAGCCGCTTAAAGGAGAACCTGACGTGCTGGAATATTGGACAGTCCACGGTACTGTGACCAGATGGACACACTAAATTTATGTACGCGGGAGGAAACACACGCGATCTTTCAAGCTTCCTCGCTTTCTTCTCAGTGCTTGCGCCATGCCGTGTCTCGTACAGATCCACGCTATGAATTCACACAAGCGCTGTCCGAGAAGCCTGCCTATCGGAGCAGGTGTTGCGTCCATCTGTCGTCGAAACCTCGAAGAGTTTTAGTTTTAGTAGATAGTGCAGCGTCCACCATCAAAATGGGCGGCCAAGTGCAAGTCATATGCTCATGATCCATGCGTAAAGCTGCTCATGCTCCTGCCTTCCCACCATCTGGAGCATCCAAATGCATACAGTACTTGAGAGGAATGCCGGCGTCGTCAGAACCAGTTCTTCCGTCGTGGTGCGACAACTGAAGCCTGTCACAAGGGTAGTACCCTCCGCGGGAAGTGTGCCAAACAGCACGGTAGGTATTCGACTGCGGGGGTTGCGTTTGTACCCGTTTTAGTATCGGTTTTCAAAAGCGGAGAAAGATACGATCGTAACCCATGATGAAAGGCAAAGGTTGGCCGCTCTTTCGAGCACTCCCACTCACTGGTCTCCCTCCTAACGCATCACAAAGACAAGCAAATCCGAAGAAAGGATGACCGATCAAATATGTGCCACTTCCAGCAGCATGCTCAGTCCAAGTCAACAGTTCAAACAGATGAGGAAACATGGTGGAAATAAGGAAAAGACGGGAGGAAAAAGATAGGAGCGTGCTGCACGGATGCGTGTGCTGGTCGATGCTGACGGAGAGAGTGAGCGTACACATGCCGATTGCGCTGTTGGCGCGTGCTTTGCGGTAGGACGGGCTAGGCATGGCACTTGCCGTTCCGGCAAACTTGTGGATCTTATACAGAGACACGCTTGGTTTATGATGGCCGCGATTAGCCCGTCGCGTAAAAGGATCAAGGACAAGGAAAGCGTAGAAAATATTAACAAACGAGCGGATCTGCGCTGCAGAGCTTCAAGTCGTCATCACCAGCGCAAAGGCAGCAGATGGCATTTTCTGTCCAGAAAATGGTGCCTCGGCTACTGAACTTTGAATGACAAGCGGTCGTGCGTCCAGTCAGCAGATGGCTAACAAGTCGTCAAGATAGGGAGAAAGTTTCAGTTGGGACGGCCCAAGGCGTCAGCTTCAGATGTTTGGTTCCACAGGCGACGAACGGCCATCGGTAGTGACGCAAAAGACCGCGCCAGATGTAGCCTCAGCACACCACTCTCTGCCTTTGAGGACGTCACTTCCAGAAGGCAAGATGGTCATGGTCACAGTGCCACACGCTGTAAATTTGGTTTTGTTGACTATCCTAAAAGTCTGCGCTGTGACAGTCTGGACTTGGCTGGTAATCAAAGGAGAAGCTCCCTCCAAAAAGATCAAGCTGGTTTTTTTTGTTTGTGTGAGTTTGAGTGTGTCTATCAAGTTTGAGATTCTCTAAATCGAATCTCTGGTGTCTGCGAAGTGATACAGCTACAGTAGAGCACCTGTTCTTCAACTGAGTTGTGCTCGGCTCATTTCTAAAAAGTCACCCATCACTCCTACTTGCAGTGAGTTATGCTCTCCAACCGAGCCATAATCACAACGCGCATAATCCGCATTTTTGTATCGCATGCCGCCTCTGCCACCGCCAACTCAAGGTCACATCCGTTCACTCGCAGCAGGCAGGTGTGTAAATGCGCTAACGTCCGGTGAACGGACGTGTGCATTGGACCAATGTCAAAGCACCGGGTCGGCACTTTGTCCGACGGTTTCTGGCCATATTACTGTCGCCTTGCTTATTTGCAGGCATAACCAATTTTGCGTCTCCAGCTGGCAATTTGTGCAGCCACGTCGGCTAAAATGCTGCACAGATAATGGTGCAAGTAGCACCTTCCTGGCTTTGTCCGCGCAACTGGGTCGGCCGACTTGTCTCTCGTCGTGGTGGCAAAATGCTAACAACAAGCACGTAAACGGGCCAGAAAAATGTTTGACAGCGAGCGATCTGACCAGACGTCGGTTGGATTGATGCCTTTCGATCAAATCGAGCCCTAACCGCTGGACTGGTCTGTCTGGATAGACCCTAACCCCTACTGCGAATAATTTGTGCCAATGCCTGCCTGATGGATTGGTTCGCTCTATGGAAAAAACGGTTCGAGTCAATTCATCAATGGACAACACCATCACGCTTGCAAATTGCATGTCAGATGCGCCTTTCGAGTTCAAATTCTGACTGATACGTGGGTCTCTTCCCCAAAAGAAGCTGTGCCTATCGGACCGTATAACATTAACAAACGCCTTTTTCGTGTGTGACGACGTCAAGTGCTTACAAGAGCTGCACGCTCTCTAAATCGCGATTGGCACTGTACGTTTGGTAGGAAAAACCGGGCATGGCAACAAACTGCAACAGCATGTCGTCGTTGACAACTCGAGCTGTTGTGTCCCGCGCCATCCCAGCACAAACAAAAGACAAGCAAGCAAAAGGTGACTGCGCAAATGGGGTAGGGTTCGTGGTGCCCACCTTCTGGCTGTGATGCCAGTCACCTGGTCGCCCTAGCCCTATGTCGTTGTCGCCTTTTTTTTTCTTTGCCGCTCCTCCTCTCTCTCTCTTCTCCTCTCTCTCTCTCTCTCTCTCGCTCGCTTTCTCTGTTCTCTGTGCCCTCCACCAAAAAAAGTGACAGCGTTCCATTATGCGAGCCGGACCTAGCGGGTTGGGTTGGGGTCTCTTGTGCCCATGGTTCGCCCACCTGACTGACTGAGAAACGTCAGTTGGTGGTGTCAGTCGCGGATTTGCGAAAGAACCGAGAGCTCGACACTGCAAAACGAACAAACAAACAAACAGGTTACACCAGTTGCAGGCACCAAGTGTACCTCAACAAGCCACAACAACAAAACACACAGGTTACACAAGCCGACTTGCGCGTAACCTCCTTTTAAGACACCAAGCGAAGCTGGATTGCTGTTGCGGAGAAGAGAATAGAATGCGCGGAATCGTGGCGAGCGTCACGTCCTGCATCGGAGGCAAGGAGGAGAAGTTCGCGGTGCAGATCGCGCCGCTGAACGCGCCCACGTACTTCGCGTACAAGTCGATGCGCGACTTCGACGCGCTGTGGACCGCCATGGAGGAGCTCGTGGCCGACATCAAGACGCGCAAGCAGACCAAGGACGACATCAGCATGTTCGCCAAGTGGATGGAGAGCTTCGTGGACCACTACGCGTTCCGCGCCATCGTGCAGCAGCTGCGCGCGCAGGAGAAGGAGACCATCAGCACGCTCAACGTGTTCCTCCAGGTCGTGCTGCGCCGCGTGTCTGGGCTGTACGTCGAGAACACGATCCTTCGCTGCGGCTGCTGCGACGTGGCGCGCAAGCTCGCGTTCCTCGTGCGCAACTTCCTCGAGTTTTGCCCTCCAGTGGAGCAGAAAGCGGGCTCGGACTCGCGCAAGCGCCAGTTGTCGGACGTGCGACCGGAAGACGGCGCGGATATGAACAAGAAGCAGCCGCAGGCGCCGCCATTGTTCCCGACGCGCGGTGCTGGCGACCGTTCCCCGAAGGCCCGCAAGCTCAGCAGTATGGGCGAGTTTTGCATCCCGACGGTGCGCAAAGTGGGTCTCGACATGCCCATGGGAGCTCCCGTGGTCACGCGTCGCCGCGTGTTCGCCGAAGTCGACTTTTAAAATAGAAGCAAGCACGCCCATTATTTAACTAGGAAAGCCAACCACCAGCCAGCCCTCCAAGGAAGACAGAGCATTAGTTAGGACGAGCCGTGGCCCATATTTATGATATTATTATGAAGGAACAACACGATTGACTTTACCACCATTCATTCATCCATCTTCACACTTGTTTGTTCTTGCTTTTAGCTTGTGCTCCGGCTGTGTCATAAATCATAAACCACTGGCGTCTGGCCACATCCTGAGTCATAAACCCCTTCGGACTCCCTTTCGTCGATTACCTCGAGTTGTCTTTTCCAATGCTGCGGATGACACTCTGACGGTGGTTTCCATCTCGCCACGCATCTGAGAACAGCAAGCGCCCCCTCCATGCAATGCGATCTTCTCCTACACTCAGGCAGGAAAGGAAGGAATGCAACTCCCCAATGTGCATCCATATCCATCCCCGCGATCCTCCAATCCTTTGATCATCCATCCATCCATCAGTAGTGTGCATGGACCAAGCGAAATGCCTGCTCCAAGATTCAGTCTCCATGCATTTTTGCGCCATCCGCGACGCCTTGACCGATCTGCTTGCTTGTGGCCGACAGGCGAACATCAAGTGGAATGTACAAATGGGCATATGGCCACCAGGAAGGCGATGGATACGATGATATAGGAACAGGACAGACTTGCAGCGGAAGCCGATCGCTGGGGATGATCCAGATGTGCTTGTTTACTGCCGCGTTGCTTTGACAGCGTGTTGGTGGCGAAGGCGCTTGCACTTGCGAAGGCAAAGACGCCGCTGACCACGTGGACAACGCCCCATCCTCACCGCTCGTGCAAGGAAACACAGCGAGCCTTCGGTCGGCATCCCACACTTCGCATGATGCCTCCCTGTTTTCTGTTCCATGACCACTGGTTGCGGCTATCAGTCATGCATCCCTCTTTATACTGCATAGAGCTATATGAGTGCACTTTTGTCAAGATAATGACACCTCTTTGAAGCAGGCACTGAGTTGAGAAAGCGTGGAAGGGATGGTGGCACATCCTGGTTCATTTGCTCACTCGACCGTCTTCAACCAACCGACAGAAGAGAGGCAAATAAAAGCGCCACGTGTATGACACCATCGTGACGTGGTGTTGTCCTTTGCGATGACCATCAGGTCACCACGCATCCCGCACCCCTGTCTCCTTTCGCGCGTCGTGATCGCTGTTGTTTTGCGCAACAATAGATTCCCCAAAGATCATTGAAGTGCGGGCGGAGGCGTGGTGCCTTTCTCTGCTTTCTGTGCATGAGCTGGAATTGTTGACAAAACCTGCAAAGAACAAAAGCATCGTGGAGAAAACTCAACAAATTGGTAACAGCCACAACAGTGAGTATTCTTTCATTCTTCAAGCATAATGGACACTTCCTCCCAGTCGTCAAAAGAGCGCGCGCACTGTACGCGAGAGTGGGCTTGCTTGCGAATGGGAATTGCTGACAGCAAACGATCAACAACCCACACGCAAGATCACATCACACACGCACGCACGACTTGCAAATTGGGAGGAAAATCCGTCAACAGGACGACACAAAAAGGCGTGGATAAAGATCGGCGACAACAGCAGCTGAACAGGAAAGTAGCGTTCGGTCCTTGACTTCAACATTGATAAGCAAGCGGCGAGCCAACGTCGGACACTGGATAGCGCCGAGTGTCTACCCGCCTGCGACACCACTGACATTGATCGCGCCTTGACCGTAGACAGATAGGCGCCATCTCCCATTGGGCTCACTGGTGTGCACTTGAATATGCGGCGTGCGCTCCGCTCACTCGCTCGCTTGTTCACCTTTCTCATACTTGTTCTTCCTTCTCGTTCGCTGCAACTGCGCAGCTCCTTCTCCATCCTTGTTTTGTTCTTCCATGATCGTCGAATATCCATTGTACTTGAAACGGGGCTGCTTCTTTTCTTTCGGTCCTCTCCTCTCACAATATCCTTCTTCTTTTAGATCTCCCAGCGACAACTCTCACGTATCTCTGTTTCCCATCAAGTTGAAGGACGGACAGACCGATCCACGTCAACGGCGCCTTACTTGCAGTACAAGTTGCGGTCGATGACAGGTGGAATAGGACGGATTTCCGTACCGAGCTCTTGCTCGATGCGGTACAGGTTGAAGCGATCGTCGTACGTGATCATGTTGATCGCCAAACCAAGGTGACCGAAACGGCCCGAACGACCGATACGATGCAAGTACGTCTCCGAGTTCTTGGGGAAATCAAAGTTGATCACAACGTTCACGGTTTGGATATCGATACCACGGGTAAACAGATCCGAGCACACCAAGTGACGCGTCGCGCCGTTGCGGAATTCGTGGAACACGCGGTTGCGATGCGCTTGGTTCATCTTGGCGTGGATGTAGAAGCACGAGTAGCCCAACTCCGTGACTTTCTTTGCCAGGAGTTCGACACGGTTGACAGAGTTACAGAAAATGATCGATTGATTGATGTCGAGCTGCACAAATCAATAACAACAGAACCTGCGTTAGCTTTCGTGGTAAGACGCATAGGGAGAGCAAAATGGTCATTTACCTTGGAGAAAAGCGTGTTCAGGCAGTGCACTTTTTGGCGTTCTTCCACAAAGGCGTAGAATTGCGACACACCCTTCAGTGTCAATTCGTCCATCAGGTTAATTTCGTACGGGTTTTCAATGAATTTGTCCTTGAACGCCTTGACGGTCACAGGAAACGTTGCAGAGAACAAACAGATTTGGCGGTTTTTGGCGGTGTGATTCAGCAATTGCTCCAGGAGAGGCTGGAATTCTGGCGACAGTAGCTTGTCGGCTTCGTCCATGATCACAGTCGAGCACTGGCTCAGATCGGCGACGCCCTTGTTCGCCAAGTCCATGACACGACCGGGGGTGCCGACCAGGATGTGCACGGTCTGGTATAATCGCATGATATCGTCCTTCAAGCTGGTACCACCAGTGCTCACCATGCATTCGACGCCCATGTGCTTGCCGATTTCTTTCACGATTGCCGAGGTTTGCAGCGCTAACTCTCGCGTTGGCACGAGGATCAACACCTGGATGTGCTTCTTCGACGTGTCGGTTTTCTCTAAGCAGGGGATGATAAATGCAGCAGTCTTGCCCGTTCCGTTTTTCGCACGCGCCATCACATTTCGCCCCGCTAAGATAATCGGTACTGCTTCTTCTTGGATGGGCGACGGGCGTTCGAACCCTTTTTCGAAAATACCCATCAACAGTTCTCGTTTTAAAAAATAGTCTTCAAATTCATTGCCCTTGACATTCGTCACATCCTCCGTTTGCACGCGCGTGTCCTTTTCCGGGCGCTTCAGGTTCACTTTCCAGTCTTCTTCGTCGCCGCCTTGGTGGTGTTGTTGCTGCTGCGCATTTACTTGACTAGCCATTCTTGCTTTCTTGTTTTTTCAAATTCAAACTTGCTGTTGCAACAACAACAAAAATGAAAGTGCATGCACATGCAAAAAACAAAAAACAAAAAGTAAATACAAATCAGACACTTGCCCTCCAGTCTCTGTACAATTTCCTATGAAATAGATTGCATTCCCCCATATCCCCCCGCGTCATATGCATACATATACACGCACTAGCTCTTCTCATCGCAAGGGACATTCAATATCAGACATGCAACATACTCTTCGTGCATTGCAATGCAAGAGGGAACGCAGACATGCATGCACGCAGGAAGAGGCACAAAGATCTCAAGGGGGGAGGGGAGGGAGGATTCCTGTATCTTTCGTCAGTATGGAGAGAAACGCCGCGCACCTGTTCTTGCTGTTGTTTCTCTTTTGTTGCTTGGGGACACCGTCTGCTGCGTGCCTCGCGTGGTGAATGAATGCGGGTGGAAGGAAGAGCGCGCGCGTGGATGCGAATGGCTCCTTGCGTTCCTCAGGTTCTTTCGGGCTTTGGGGGTTTATGTATGGGAGGAACCACAGAAAACAGCGGGGTGCGACGCGAGTGGCGTCGAGTCTCCCCCACATACAAAGACCAAGATCAGGAAAATCTCGCCAATCAGCGCGCAGGAAAGAGTCCAAAACCGATGTTGGATACTTTCTGCCTCACAAACTGCAACGTGGTGCACCATTGTTTTTCATAGTGAAGCTGTCGGTTGAACAGCACAAGTTGCAAGATAAGGAGATTTGCTTGCTTAGCAGGAATAGACGTCTTGAATGGTTTTATTTCAACAATATACCTTTGTCATTCGAAAATTACTAATCTAGGCATCAAGAATGAGGTTCATGTTGCACTTAGGCGCGGCTAATTCCGTTCATTGATGGGGGTACGATTGCATGGTGTGCTTTGTCGGCATCACTTCCATTATTGGGATTGATATAGAATGCATATCCATGCACATGGAAAAGAAAATACAAGTGGTGATCAGCAAGAATGTCCACTTGACCTGATTGGAAACGCCAAACTCGCGCACAAGACATGCACACCAACGCTTCATCAAATTGTTTATTTTCTGATATACCTTGCTGCGTGCGCTTGTATTGTTTTCTTCTTCTTTGAGTTGCGCTCGAGTTCTTTCTTCCTGTGTTGTGCATTTGTGTTAATTACATCGTGCAAGTTGGTAATTTGCGGGCTGACTTGAGCTTCAGGGTCGCAGTTTAATATGGTTGCAGCGCCGCGCTGGACGAGCTCGATCGACGACGCTCCGTTGGCTGGGAAAACTTGCGCTCCGAAATCATCTCTGGCTCACCCGTGCGACGGAAGCCAAAGCCACGAGTGCCATCCGGACCAAGCGCTTGTCGATACAACGGGTTGCTGCCGTTCATGACAAGACCTGGAGGACCAACCGCGAGATTAAGGGAGCTGGCGTTTGGTGGGGAGCTACCCATACGAGGCGAAGACAGGTTCAGCTTGGGACGTGTACCCGTCGAGGAAGAGCGCGAGCGGAATTGCTGAGGAGGCTGCGCACCGACGGTCGCAGCACGGTTGCGACCACCTTCCCAACGGCTCTGGGATGGCGAGAAGTAATCCTTCTGACCGTTGCTATTGCTGCTGCCACTAGACGCCACTGCTGTGTCGGCTGCGCCTGTCAAACTTGCTGGTGGGCGAAACTCCAACTTCACCTTGCTCGCGTATTTACGGCCACTCTTTTTGTTCTTGCCCACGGTGAACGACACATAGTCGCCTTGTCGGATATCAATGTTGCCGTCTTCGTCCGGGATCAAGCGGAAAGAGATGCACGCCGAGTCTTGACGCGTTGGCGTGATAAGACCGCCTGCACCGCGAATCGAATACACAATACCAGTGTTCACTTTTCCTTCGCGGAGATCTTCGAGACCTTCACCTACTTGTTCAACGTGAACGGGACGCGCCACCGCATGCGACGCCGATTTCGCGCGACGGCGTTCACCGCCCATTTCCACTGGGAACATCTTCTGCTTCAGCTTGTCGCAATTCGTACCGTCGAAAAGAACGACTTGCATACCCGTACGCCAGTTGTATTGATCGGAAAGCGTCAGCACTGCGTGCTTTGCCATTTCTTCATCGACAAACTCAATGATCGCGTAGGTTTCGCCTGCAGCGATAGGTGGCTTCAACACTGCATTTCGCCCAGTCGTTGTGTTCTTCTTTAATAAACGCAGGTACGTGATTTCGCCGCAACCTTGGAACGTTTCGCGAAGTGACGCGACCGATGCATCTTCTGGAAGGTTGTACGCAATCGCAGTGCGTGCCAATTTACCATGGTACGTCTGTTCCGAAGCAAGCGGTTCTTTTCGGCAGACCATCGTTTCATCTTCACTGAGCAGCAACTTGGTTGACAGCTCCAAGGCTTTCTTGATTTGATCAATTTCAGTCGTGAGCTTCTTCACACGACCAAACGATGCGAGCAGCTCCAATTTCACTATAAAGAGATTGATACCAGCAAATATGACAAATTAGTGACGGGAAACAAACGCACAACAACATTGTATACAAGCAACATTAATAGCAGCAAACACGTACCGTAGCCGTCCATGTTCATGTTCTTGAGCAAGAACAAGTCTCCAAGCAAGTTTTCGTCGCAGAAGTAAAACTCCAACTGATCGCAGATCGTGCGCAAAAACGTCGCTGGGAGCGGTCCACCAGACGCGACCGCAGCAGCTTCAGCATTGTTCTTCTCCGAGCTATCGGTTGGTTCATTTTCTGGCTCGGTGTTGCTGATATGTAGGGACTGCAAGTCCCCGATAAACGAACCGCGCAGCGATGGCACGCCCGAGCCAATAGCACCAGCGGCATTCACGACCTGTGCATCACCGACAGGCGTCATGATCCGCACCGGAGGAGGGAGCGGTGGCTGTGGCGGTGGAGGGAGCGGAGCGTCAATCGGGATTGACGAGGACGCAAGAGAAGTAGAAGTGTCGTCCTGGAAGTGCCACGTGGAACCAAGTGACGTCGGCGGGATGGGCGCCGAAAACGATCGATTGCGACTGACCGAATAGTACTGTGAGGCGAGTTGGGCCATGACGTCAAAGCCTTCGTCAGACGAAGAGGATGTAGTGACCGGGGGTGGCGGTGGGATCGCGCTCATCGTGGCGTTCGTAGAGAGACCGAGTGCGGGCGCCGAAGGGTCGAGGATCGTGGATGCGTCCTGGAGCGAGAACGCGCTGTCTGCTACGCCGAACGTCGAGACGCCAAGATCGGATACGGAGGCCGAGGACGCGGATCGCAGAGTCTGAGGCGCCGACGTGGACGAAGTCGGCATCGGCGCCAGGCGAAAGTCGATCTTATCAAGCGAGGAAGAGGCAGTTGCCACTCCATAACCAGCTGTTTCGTGGTGCTCTTGATACGAACCCGCTCTCTGGGAGGAGGGTGTCGTACTATTGCTGTGTGGAGAGGAGGAAGACATGGTCGCCATCTGGTGAATCCGGTTCTGATCGTCCTATTCAACCGAGCCAGCGTCAAAAACAGAAAAGACAAGAAGGTGAGTCCCCCAAATATAGATTGCACTCTCACGAGAGAGATTGATTCAATGAATGCATGCATGCCATGAGGACTGAAGACCCATCGACAGGATGGATTTGAATCATCAGTCGACAGTCACACGGCACATTCGCTTAAGCTCTCGTCCTTACCTTTCAAGCAGATGGGGATATGGAGCGATTTGGGATAAATGGATCGATTGATGGATCGATAAGCTGCAGACCACGCACCAGACAGCAGACACACAAGAACAGCACAGCAGCGATGGTAAGAGAACCGGCCACCTCGTAATTCACTACACGAAAGACGCACATGCATGCAACTTACAAGGAGATCCGCTTTAGAGGTGCGAATAATGCAAAACAAGAACACAGACACAACGTTGGGAGGTACACGCGCACTTCAACTTGCTCACGGCCGGCTCTTTGTGCTTCTTTTATTCGTGTTGCGGGAAAATGAAGTCAAGTCGATCACTTCAGGCGCCTTTGACGGTCCTTGAGGCTCTTGCTGCTGTGGCGGGAGGGAGCGTGCACGTAAAGACCAGAGCGCGCGGTGCGATCTTTTTGGTGGGCTCTCGACAGCAGCTTTACGTCACGGAGGCGTGGGTGGATGGTGTCACTCTCCGCTTCTCTTCTTCTGCGCGCAAAGAGATTTGTGACTATCGGAAAGAAAGATCCAGTCGTCCCAACACACAAACAGCAAATCAGTATCCAAGAAAAGACGGAAATCGAAGCGCGGGTGTCGTTTGCGTTTACGCTGCGCTTCTTCTTTCGCGACGTCGCTCACTCGCAGTGGACGCACGCACTTACCAACTTGTGTAACCGCTTTCTTGCGCTTGATCCAGCCGGTTCTCTCGCACTACTCACTTCAACTGCGTAGGGCAAGATCGCGTTTAACGGAGGGGGGGGGATCGCAAATGAGGGGGACGATGACGCGGCGGCGGGTCTTCCTTCAGGAAAAGATGCCGAGCACGCGCGTCCGTGGATGCCGTTGGGAGGGGTTCGCTTGCTCGCTCGCTTTCTCTCTCTGTCTCGGAGTGAGCGCGGGCGTGGAAGTGTGTGTGGTCCGACACCCCCTCTCGAAAGCAAGCAAGTGGAGCAACCACCACCCACCAGCATACAAACCGCCATATATTTTCATAAAACGAGCCAACTCGCAGCCAAATATTCTGGCGCTTGCCTTCTAAGAAGAGAGAGAGAGAGAGAGGAAAAAACCTTGGCTGACGTGTCCACCAACTGATTCAACCTCAAAAAACCTCGTGGGACAGGGACTGTTTTATACAGTTGCAGCAAACGCATACACGAGGGTTTTTTGCGAGTTGCTGTCGCCCCACACCCTCCTCCCGCCACTTCAACTTTCCCGGCACCAGACGCAGCCTGTGCAGTCAGAATGAACCTATTTTTCTGGGACGGATGGGGAAGATAAGGGAGAAGAACACAGACTTTAGGCGGAGATGTTCGGGCGTTAGTTAAGAGGCGGATGCCCTATTGACGCATAGCTTATCCTGCGTCAAGAGATGCGTATGAGCCATGCGTCTGCTCGTTGTGCGTGTGCGCGGGACATGCACGCCACAGATTACTGCGTGCGATAGCATAGCGCCATTGGCTTCGTGTGCCGTTGAGTGTCGCAGGGAGGTTGTGAAAGCTGGGAAGGAATGAAGATCGAAAGGAAAGGAAACTGATGCGAGGCGCTTGTGACGTAAGAAGCAGCGTTTAATAGTTATGATGACGACAATGGAGGTAACTTGGTCGAGTTTGCGGGTGTTGCTTTCGTGCCGCTTCGATGCGGCGGGTTCGGCTCACTAGTGTTGTTGTTGGTCTTGGAGGACGTCTGGAATGTGCAGGCAATAACGGTTAATAGATGGCATGCACGACGTTAAAAGCATTCATTACCTGTTCTTTGTAGTTGGACACGATGTAGTCGAGGTCGACTATCCGCGACGCGATCACCTTCAAGAGGCTGTGGATGTACTGCGCGACGTCGTCCATATCCTGTTAGCGCAAGACAAACAGTTTATCCCCTAGGCTGAGTCGACATCGGTTGTAGAGGTTCATGACAGTCATGACGATCTGGCCGGACTCGCGACTGCGGTCGTTCGAGACGCGATCATTCCGCTGCCGATCCAGGTCGAGCTTGAGTGCTTCCGTGCACAATCCTTCCAAATGCTGCTGATGCCTCGAGTATGTTTATGGGAAGTTGCCAAGCGCATATACTGCTTAGATCCTCGATGATTTGGAAGAAACGTTGAAGCCATTTTGCGCGTACCAGTGGATGTTGCTGTCTTGAACGAGCACGAGGTTCTGCATCTCGATCTTGAGCGCGCGGATCTTTTGCCGCAGTTGATCGGTCTGTTTCCAGCAAGATACATACTTGGAAGTGTGGTCTCTGGTGCCAATACAACACATCCAACGTACCTCGACTTCGGTGTTGCGCACTTGGCCCTTGAGGTCGTTGTTCGTATCCACGAGCGTCGCGTATCGGTTCAAAATATCGCCGATTTCTTCATATTCACCATCCGAGGCGTCCACAATTGCCTCCAGATACTGTCGATACTTGAGTAATTGATCTGATCCAAGAAAACAAAGTGAGCTTAGATGCAAAAAATGAAGACATGGTTCATATTGGACCCACCTCGTTTCTTCTCGAGCGCGTCGCGTTCTTTCAGGTCTTTCTCCAGCTGCTGCATCAGTTGCCACTTGCGCTGCTCGTTGACTTCGGCGAGCCGGTGTTCCGTCTTGGTCTTGATCTTGGCGCGCGTGCGCTTCGTGTCGTTCTCTTTGATGAATTTCTCGAACCGCGTGACCTGCTCTTTCATCTCCGACTGCTTGCGGTCGAGCTCACGCTGCCGCGTCTCGCACGCCTCCATGCGCTGCACATACTCCTCCTTCATGAAGCCGAGCGCGTCGTCGATCTCGCGCATTTCCTTGCGCTCCTTGAGCAGCAGCGTCGATTGCGATATCTGCGAGACCCCGGACACGACCGGTTCCATCTCATTGATCTCTCGCGACGCAAACTTGGCGCTACGTAATACGACAAGCAAGCACACACACACACACACACACGCACACGCATACACGCATGCATCAGGGTAAAGTAAAGGTTTCACATTTGGACTGAGTCAATGCAATGGCCAAAATGTATGCTTTCGAATGCGCGCTTCGGTCAAGAAGACCCCGCCGCCGTCGCCCAGCATCGTGCTGTTGTTGTTGTTGTTGTCATAGTCGTCCATGGAGCCGAGGCAAGGCGGCAAAAGAGCCAATGTGTCAAGTAGAACTCGGCAATTCAGAATCTCTTCTTTGCTATGCTGCCTGTGCCTGAACAACGTTTGCTTTTGTTGGCTTTCATAGCGTGCTTGAACACTTGAGCGGAGGACATTTAGGGCAAGAACTGCGTATAAATACCTCCCACCCGCAGCCCTACCAACTCAACATTATACTGCAAAACCAAAAGCGCATTGTCAGAGGCGGACAGTACTTCTTACGCTCTGATGCGTTTCCTGTCAGCTCGCTTCATCGCGCTGCATTCACGTGCTATGAAGGCACAAACGTTGCAGCTCATTGCGCATTTTGCCGTGAAATGTGCCTGTTCATTTTGGTGCAAACATCGCACTGAAACGACCAGCTTAAATAGGAGACGGTTCTGTATTTGAGCAGCTCAGAAACAATAAAGTATCACTGACATTTGTTAATGGACAGCACGCTTCAATATAGCACCGTCCTGTATTGAGCATCTAAATGCACTTCAAGTATCACTAATATTAGTTAATATACTCCATCTCCGCCTCTGATTGGAGGAAATAAACGCAACACTGTTGGTTGGCGTCCAGTCTGGCACAAAAACCATCAAAGGGCAGCAGCACGAGGCATTCCCAAGAGATCAGTAGACAGGAAGGCGATGGAGTTCGAACCCTCGGTGGCGGTGTGGCGCAGTCGCGGCACGGGCACCGTGCTCGACGTGTCGGCGGTGAACGGCAAGGACGGCAGTAAGCTCGTGCTCATCACGACGCGCGAGGAGGTGCTCGAGTACTGCACACAGTCGCGCAAATGCGTCAACCACTGGACGTTCCGTGCCGGCAGCAACGTGGCGCTGCGCATCGGCGCCGTGCGCAACCCGCTGTCACAGGTGCTCTTCGGCGTGCGTGGCAGCAAGAAGGCGAACCAGGCAGAGACAATCGTCGCGTGGCGGAACTCGGACCTCGAGGTCGCCAAGTGGAAATCCGCGGCGTTGAGCGAGAAGACGGCCGTCGCGGGGCTCTACGTGCACCCACAGCTCACGGAGGAGGTCGTCGTCGTGTACGAAAACGGCAAGTTCGCGATCTACGATGAAGACCTGACCAAGTTGCTGGACGCCAGCGATGCACCAGCTAATGGACAGATCGACGAGGCTATTGATGGCCACGTCGTGTGGACCACCGTCGCGTCGGACCACCGCAACCCTTTGAAAGGTTCGTTGTTCCTGTCGCTGTTGGTCAAGTCGAAGGCGAATGCGTCCACGTACGAGCTCGTGATCTACCAAGTGTTTGCAAAGAAGGACCGCAAGGATGCGCGTGTGGCGGTGTCGCTTGTGGCGCGTCAGCCGATCGCACTCGAGTCGTCGAGCAGCGCGGAAATCACATCGTCGGCGTTCCACGCCGAGACCCTTTCGTACTCGTTCGTGTGGTCGACCGGTGAGTGGCAGATGGCGTCGTTCCGCAACGACGTGGTCAGCAACACACTCGAGTGGACCTCGACGCAGCGCATCGCGACGCTTTCGTCGGACCACACGACGCCGTCGTCGTTGACGGCAGCCAACAAGAAGCGCAAGCTGGCGCAAGCAGGTTCATCCGGTTTCACGTCGTGCAGTGTCGGCAACTTTAGCTACTTGGTGATCTCGTCGGCGTCGAACCCCAAGGCGCTCACGGGCTGGGACGCCAAGTTCGGCGTGCAGGTCGCGTCGACCGAGGTCGATTTCAGTGTGCCTGAGCAGAGCGAAGGTGACGTCACAAAGAGCGCGACTGCTGCCGTGGGCTCGATGCGGAAGTTGCTGAGTTCGCTGAACGGCGAAGTCGTCGTCGCGGCGTACGACCACGCGGTGTTCGTCGTGAACGTGAAGAACAAATACTCGACGCTCGCCAGTGTGCTTGGTGCCTCGAAGGGTGCAGTACCGTCGGCTGGAGCGCCTGCGCTGCCTAACACGGTCATCAACTGGAGTGAAGTCGCGTCCAAGAAGGAAGCTGACGCCGCTGTAGCGTACTGGAAAGACAACGTGTGCAAGGTCCACACGGCCGAAGAGCAGTACATCGCGGACCTGAGTGACCCAGTCGTGACCTCGACGGCAGCCCAGTTCACCAAGAAGTTCGACGAAGCTGTCAAGAAACTCTCAAGTGGCAACTTCTCGTACCGATTCCTGATTGCGACCACGAAGCGCTGTGTGGACTCGGCGGACAAGCTCGCGCTGTGGGGACCGCTGAAGACGCTGATCGCGTCCAAGCGCATCTCGGCGCGTGCCGTGCCAGCGCTGTTGCCAACGCTCATGAAGCACGCGCAGTACGAGCTGCTGGAACTCGCGATCCGGGACCTAACCGACATTGACGAGCGCTCCATCGTGCGTCTCCTCAAGTTCTTCGTCCGCAAGACCCACGACGCCAAGCTCATCGAGTACGTTGCCTCGTCCACTAACAACTCTAAGAGCGCGGCATCGCCAGGCGGCAAGCGCAAGAAACCTTCGCCCAAGAGCGCCAACGGCGTTGCCCACAATGACCAGAACGAAGACAACGGCCGTGCGAGCGAACGTTTTGTGGTCGCGGTGCTCGGTCTCCCGACCAACAACGTGTTCCTGCACCACGCGATCCGCGAACTGCAGCTCGATGACGTGCTGTTCTTGCTAACCACCTGCAAGAAGTTTTTCTTCGCACTCACCATGGCGCACGACGACAAGGAAGACGACAACGATACGCCTACGAGCAGCAGCAAGAAGAGCAAACAGGCCAACGGAGCTGGTGCTTCGACTTCTTCCTCGCTCTACGCGCTTGGAGACGAGAGTCTGTACTTTACGAAGCTGCCGTCGGCGCTGCAGTTCACCGCGTGGATCTGCGCGCTGATTGACGGTCACTTTGCGCAGCTCGTGCTGGCGTCCACCAAGGACGCGCGCGTGGCCAAAGCGCTGCAGACGCTCGACGCGCTCGTGCAGAAGCACGTGGTCGCGTGCGAGCAGCTCGAGACCGTCACGAGCGTGCTGAGCAACTTTTTATCTGGCGTCAAGCTCCCGCAGGCTCACGGCATCCCAGACTACTCGATCGAAGAATTACTCATTTAAAAGGCACGTTTTACGTCGTGGAAAGCCGCAGATTACGTTTTATCTCTTCTTACATCCCACCAAAACACACACACACTATTGCTGCGTAACCACGCTTACGGTAAAACACCCACTCACATAGAATACGATGGTTTGCATTTGTCGACTTTGGTTTGACGAAGACTACACTTGTCATGTGTGCAATGAATGTACTGCAGTGGCATGCCATGTGCGAGTTTACACCTGTGATGAAGGTTATTGTATCCTTGCATACGCAACTGGCGCTTGCAATGGGTGTACTTGTCGACTTGTTTTTACAAGAGGCAACACTTGTCAAGCATGTGTCCATTGCGGCACTGGTGGCACACTCACATCCCTTCCCGCTTGTGCCCAACGGTCGTGGGTGCCAAAACCGGCATTGCGATTGCAATGCGGCAGTGGTGGCATCCGCAAACTAGTGCAACCAACCAATGCCCAACGCTCGTGGGTGCGAACACAGTCTCTTTTTTAATCTGTTCCATTCCCATCATCATCTGCACATGCGATCGTCAGGGTGGACACAGGAAGCTGGTGACTGGAAAGCCGCGATGACAACAAATTCCTGTCAACTTGCCGCCAAACATCACCTCTGCTGTAGAGACACCCTCTAGCAACTAATATATGCAAGATTATCGACGGATACTTTTGGATAGTTGGTATTTCAAGATAAGTGGAACCAAACTGTGTGGTTTAATACACAGATATTTCCACAAAATTGAAGATACGAGGGGATTTCGTGTCGTGCCAGTCGTCCGGCAATGCCACTTGCGAGATGATAGGCAATGATCGCTGCCCAGTTCGGCACCCTCTCGCTCACAACTTTGTGGAATAAGCTCCAAGAATGCGAATGCACCCGAGCGCACGGCATGTCCTTGCTGACGGCAACCAATGACTCGTCCTATTATACAAGCCCCACAATGCAATGAAGACGGCCACTGAACATTTTACTCTGTGCCAACGCTATCCTCTGGGTTTGTATCCGGCTACGCTCGCACAAGTCACAAGGCTCGCGTGTGCTTGGAGCTTCCGAATTGCCACATTGTGGTGGCTCATTTTGATCCGTCGGACTGTTCCGAATGAGGGTGCAGTCATTTTCTCACATGCCAACAAGTTCTGAACCTTGTACACTTCCTTCCACACACACAAGTGGCAATCAGCAAATGCAGACAAAGGCAAGTGCACCACCGATCGCCATCTGTCGCGCTTGCGTCCTCAAGTGTCCAGCGCACGCTCCCAAGCGTTCGAACAGATGGTCCCGTTCGCCTGCCTCATGCTGTGTGCCATAATCGGCATCTGAGGCATGGGGTCTGAGATATCCCTGTCGATCATCAACATCCGGTTCAGTGTCCGCCGGTCGAGAGTCGACTTGGAGAAAACAGTGGACACGGGGGGGAGGGGGGATAGCATGTCTGTAGGAATTGCATTCTAATCTGCACGTGGGACCGAAACCAATCAAGCAAACAAGTTTCGCGGCTGCCTGTCCTCAGTCTGCAATTTCCCCATTGCCCAACAATCCTTCCTTTACATACAATACAACAATGGTGCGCGTGTTCCTCGCAGTGAGCGCGTCTGTGGCGATGCTGAGCCAAGCCGCCGTGACTATCGCGACCAAAGTGACGTTCACCAACAACTGCGCGTACGATATCAACCTCTACGACAACTCCAAGACCGACACCATCGCGCAGGGCAGCAGCACCACCCGCGAACTCGCCGCGGGCTTCAGCGGCATGTTCCGCCACGGCACGGGCACCGAAGCCACTTGTACGTAATTTGCTTGTTTGTTCAGCAACAATCGTAACCTTCGACATGTGCAAGTTTGCTGAAAACTGACAACTTTCGCTTGCTTGCTATCTGCAGTGGCTGAATTCTCGGTGACCGACACTAGCGCCTGGTACGACATCAGTGCGATTCCGCCAGGGGTACGTTGTAACCTTGCTTGTCATAATCCCTTTCCTTCGTCGACGAACATGCAAATGCTTAATCGCTATTATCTCTATGCCTTATTAGCCCGGCAACTGCAAGAGCTACGAGGACTGCAAGACCACGACGGGCAAATCGGGCTTCAATGTTCCCATGGCCATCACGCCGACGATCTCGAGCGGCGTGAGCGTGCCCACCGAGTGCAAGGCCATCACGTGCGCCGCCGAGGGCTGCGCCGACGCGTACCTCTACCCGAGCGACGACCTCAAGACGCACAACTGCCCGTCCTCGGGTGTCGAGTTCACGGTCGCGTTTTGCCCCAACGGCTCCAGCTCGAGCAGCTCGTCGACCCCCGCTGCCACGACGGCCACTCCGAGCGTGACGACCCCAGCGCCGACGACGGCCACACCAACGGCGACGAACGCCAAGAACTCCAAGAGATCGGGCTCCAAGAAGTCCTCGTCGTCCTCCAAATCGTCATCCAAGTCGACCTCCAAGTCGACCTCCACGACCTCCACGACGTTGTCCGATGTTGCGAGTGACTACGACAGCGGTACCGTGTCCGCTGGAACTGACGCGCCATCGACGAGCTCGGGAAACAGCACGTCGATCACGGGCTCGACGATCAAGTCGAGCTTCAGCTACTCGGGTGTGCTCGCGGGCAACGCCGCGGGCACCTACGACATGGTCACGGCCACCAGCTCGTGCTCGAAGAAGACCGTGTCGCTCAACAGCCCTGTGGGTCCGCTCAGCGAGGAAGTATCCATGGTGTTCCGTGGTCCGATGGAGATCTACAACATCGCCGTGTTCACGGGCGCCGACAACAGCGACTGGACCAAGGTCTCATCGTTTGCGCAGGGCGGCGTCACGGACAACATGGTGTTCATGAACAACCTCAACATCGACTACACGGGGAGCAGCAAGAGTCCGCAGGGCTTTGCGAGCTCTGACGGCGCGTCCAAGGCGTCGAGCGCTCAGACCTTCAGCGGTGTGCTCGCCGATGCCTCGAACCCGAGCAACACGTACGGCGGTGCGGGCGTGGCCACGGGCGCCGAAGTCAACATCATGCTCCCGAAGAAGTGCAGCGCCGATGGCACGTGCAAGGGCTACTACGACGACAACGGGTACCACGGCTGGGACGGCGGCAAGAAGATGTTCGTGACCAAGGTCAAGATGCCGAAGGGCAACTCGCCCAACCAGCCAGCGATCTGGATGCTCAACGCGCAGGTGCTGCGCTCGGCTCAGTACGGATGCAACTGCCGCGGCAGCGGCGCTGTCGGCGGCTGTGGTGAGCTCGACATCGCCGAGGTCATCGAGACCAACACGGCCAAGGACAAGGTGACGACTCACTACTACTTCTACGATGGCACGCACCCGGCCGGCGGCGACAACTTTGCCGCTCGCCCCACGGACGCCGCGACGACCTACATCACGATCATCGACGACTCGGGCGAGGGCAAGATCAAGGTGCTCGAGATCGGCGGCGACGAGTTCGATTTCTCGGCGTCGGCCATCACGGCTTCGACGGTCTCGGCATGGCTCGCCGCCTCGGACGTCAACCTCATCTCGCGCTAAGCCAAGTCAGCCACCTCGACCTTCTCTCTGCAAACCCAGTTTTTGATTGTGTGTCTCCCCTTTGCTTCTCTTGAAAATGATGAATGAATACTTTACTTAGCGTAGACTCAGTTTGTGTTAATCTTTCTCTGCATGGAAATGTTGTACCCTATCTTTATCTTTATAAGGTGAGGTATATTTAGGTTCATCGTCGTGACCTACAATATCAATTCTCCTACCTGATCTTCATTACGAATTTCATACAGGAGTGTAAATGTGTCTATGGCGCGGATTGCACTAGATCACTTCTAACTGCTAAATAATCTTTGACCAGGATGGCATGTTTTCTTGGTCCTATGTGAGGCTGCCTTGTGTTGTCCAATGACCTTGGGTCTTCCGAACTTCGCATAAGCCAATGCATGACGTCGTTGTCAAGATCCTGGGTGAGATTGTTGAAAGCAGCTCTTTGAGTTGGGAAGTGAACCTGCGTTGAGGTTCTGGTGTCCATGGCTAGGTTGGCGGCTGAGTCCGCCATCTTGTTGAAGGCACGGTAGTGATGGTACCATCCTCGGATGTCGATGCAATCCGCGAGTCGTCGACTTGTCTGGTATAAACGTGCCAATCGGTGCTGTCGAGGGGATCGATGCATTCTCTGTTGGGAGATAATCAGTGCACTGTCTCCAATCACGTACAACGGTTCGAAGTGACTGCGTTGGGCTTCTCGAAGTCCGTGTATGAGACCCCAGTACTCGGCAAAGTTGTTGGTCGTGTCCTTCCTGCTATAGACCATGCTGGCGGCCCAAATTAAACTGGCTGTGTGCGAGTCCTTATGGACACACACGATAATGGATCCAGTCCCTCCTGATCCTGGATTGCCGCGCGATCCACCATCGAAAAACAACAGGTAAACGCCGCGAGTATCATTTGGAGTCAAGGGGATGGCGTCGGTTTGGCTGAGAAAGCAGTCGACATATGCCTTGAGAACTGCTGCAACCGTGTGACCGTCCGAGTCTCCAGCTTGCGCTTCAGCGAGTCGTGTGAGGTTTCGCATTCCTGCCTCTAATCTGGTCATCATGATCGCCATCTCAGAAGTCGATTCGATTGGATCCGAATCCATGCGTCGCAGATGCGCACACCAAATGGCATGTATGAGCGACGCGCTCATATATCGCCACAGCATGTGTGCGACGGGATAGAGATGATCTTGGAGATGTTCATTGGAGCACTTGTGTCCGATAATGTGTCTCTTGATCGTGGTCCATGCATGCCTTGGAGTATCTGGTAGATCCAGACTGAAGATCCAGATTGCGGGGTCGTGACCAGGAGTGATTCCGATCTTCGCCCATAGCGCATAAAAGTAGTTCCACACCAGTTTGGCTTTCGGACACTCCCAGAATAGATGTTGAACAGAAGATTGGACAACTTGGGAACATTCGGGATTCGAGCAGGACAGATCAGCTTTCTCATAGTTCCACATGGAGAGTCGGTTGGCTTTCAGCCGGAGAAGAGTCTGAGCCGTGCATAAGCAGTAATCCCTGGGATGTTGTGTAATTCGCTCCACTGGATTAATTGCAGTCCTGGCCACAGAGATCCTGCTGTATGGACAGCTTTGTTGACTGCTGCATCTCTCGAGTATCTTTGCCAATTTGTGTCCTCGTTGCTGCAACTTGTTGCCGATAGAAAGATCTGGTCGTATTGTATCGTCCGTTGCCACCCCATAGTTGTACGATTCTTGTGAAACGTGGATGTGCATGGAACGACACCTTCTGCCCGTTCAAGTCTCTTGTTGCCATGATGTCACAGTCCATTGCGGAGTGAACTGTATTCGTAGCTTTGACTAGGGTCGTGTCGACGTGGGTCAGAGTTGCTTCGCTGGTGTGCAGATGCCATTCATGGTTATAATGACGTTGCCCGTTGTACAGCCGAAGCACATTTGTTTGCTGTGGTCGATACAGAAGCTGTGGGAAGTTGGATACCAACGTAGCACATAACCGCTCGAGCGCTCGAATAGACGGCCGGGAGAATCCGGAGATTCCACATGTTGGGATGAAGTTAAGCACTCCTGGTCTTATCCACTCCCATCGAAGTATGTCACCCAGTTGTGCTGTTCCAACTGATAATGATGTGTGAGCAAGCTTGTAAGGGGAGCCGTTGGAATCAAGAAGCCACCCATCTGCAGTCGAGGTCATGTATGGCAACCATTCTGCACAGAATGTCCCGCGTAACTTTCGTCCTTCAGCGATGATACCTGGAAGCCTGTCAGACATTTTAGAGCTGAGGTCGATCTGGAACACATCGCCGTCCCATGCCAGTGCCGAAGTCGACCGCTTCCTCTTTTGCGCATTGGTAGAATGTCTAATCCCTCAGTGTCAACAACGCCGGGATTGCGCTATCTACGCCGTCACGCGCTATATCGACAAATCCAGCTTCGTTTTTATCAAGGGCATGACCATCGCCATCGTTTTCGTCGTCTGAGAGGTGCTCCTGGCAGCACTGGAAGTCGCTGGTCCCACACCGCTTCCCTCGATTTCAGATGGCGATTCTACCCAAACAGAGTTGCAAGAATGTCTAGTTTCTTTTTCAACGCAATCAGATGATTGTATAGAGTCGAAGGATTCTATGCTTATTATGTAGAGAGGAGATTTCAATTAGACAAGCGTGCCAAATTACCAACAACACACAATTTAGAATACTGTAGTAGCAGTGCGCAACTCATCAATATGCTAGTCGATCCCCTGTTGTGGCTACATTGCAAGAGCCGCTGCATACATTTGACAACATGGGTACACAACCTCAACAAAACTAGCTTCAACATAGATTGCATTATCAAATATAACAGGCTTGCTGACAAGGTGTCAGCCAGAATTGTATATGAGCTCCCTGCTTACGCTGCATGCTGATACGAATCATCTTGTAAGGGAAGCGGCGAGGGTCCAACGACTTCCAGGACAGCCAGCAGCACCTCGCAGACAACGAGCACGATGGCGATGGTCAAGTTCTCGAAGAGCTCAAACTTGGTGTCGTCGATGAAGGAGCCGCCATAGAGCGTGGCCGTGGCAACGCCAACCATCAGCAAGCGGAAGATGTGGTAGCGCGCGTGCTGCGAGTTGATATCTCGGTAGGCGAGGAGACCCCCGAGAAACACGCTGCTCGGGAACTCGAGCAGGATCACCTTGAGCTCGTTGAGCTTGACGAGCGTCGTGATGATGCCAAAGTCCTTGAGGATGTTCAAGGTGATCCAGAGCCACCTCCACCGTGGTGATGGGTTCCAGCTGCGCTCGTCTCTCGAGATTTTGCTGCTGCTGGCGGTGGGGCTACTGCAACACGACATCACGATTGTGTGCAGCGCACTCAAAAGTTCGCACCCAGCGAGGATCCCGGATGATATGAGATCCTGGCCCACTTTGAGCTCAGCGGAGGTGATGACCGCGGCCGAGTCAGTTTTTTGTTCGTCCGAAGTCGCCTCCATCAGCATCATCATCTTGTGTGAGAGCAAGAAGTACACCGTGACGCTGCAGATCACGATCTTGCCCAGTTGGACGGCCGCAGCGAAATGCGGGTGTCGCAGGAAGGTTACGCTGCAGTCACCGCGCGCGCAGCATCGCGGGAGCGCCACGAGAATGAACGCGCTGCCGAACAGGAAGGGCGACGTATTGAAGAAGAGCGCACCCACCAGTGCTTCGTTCACACCGTCGCTCCCATTGTTCCCGTTGCTGTCGTGATCCTTGGTGTCGTATACATAGGTTTCACGGCTCCTGAAAAAGGACGCGACGATCGCTAGGCACGACACGAACTCGATGCACGTGATGAACAGATCGCGCAGCCCCGGCAGCGTCGACTTCGAGGGATTGGGCATTTGCATGCCAAAGCACAAAGAACAAGAGTCGACTTTGGTGCTGGTAGTCAAATTAAAGACTGAGTGGCTCAAAGAACTCGTTGTGGAGATTGATACGAGCAACGAGAAGAAACCTTCCATCGATTTGTTCGTACGCGTTAGATGTTCAACAGCTAAAGACAGTATGGTGAACTTGGCTACTGACACGGCAGATACATAGCAAGCCGCTCAGCTTGTTCGAATGCGCTGGGTTGAGCTTTCTGCAACGTCTGGACGCATACCGAGCGCATCCACTGCATCGGGCAGACTGGCCGTTTGAGGCTTACTGGCTAGGGTCAAAAGGCAGCCCAGATTTTTCGCACATTTATCTCCCCAAGTGTGAAGCCAAGAAGCGCTGAGAGCGATCCACTCTGAACCAGTTCGTAGACAGGACACCTCTCACAACACAGCCTCCAGAGCTATCACAATTTCAATTATACCACTGCTTCAGGTTCATTTTATCCAAAGACCCTTGAAGAGGTGCGTCCACCAACCGTGGACAGTCCAAGCAAGAATTGGTGCACTTGCCGAACTCGCCGGTCTTCTTCAACCGCCTGCCTCCGATAGCATGATTTAACCTGCATAAATGGCAATTTCCATCATACGCAGCTGATAAAAGCTGTGTGGATTGGAATTTGCTGCAAAAGTGTTGCTGCCCCGTTTGTCAACAAGCCCAGACCTGTGTTGGGTTCATCATCTCGGCTCGTCCTTTTTCCATATTACGTGCGTACGATTCGGAGTGATTTCTATGCTGAATTCTGTCCACAGTTCTTTCATTGCGCTGAACTTTTCCACCGGAAGGCTCGGACAATCTCTTGAATGGACGGATGATCAATGCTGTGCTTTCATGCAAGCATCGAAGGTCACTGCTGCGAACAGAACTACCTACAACAGACGAGTTCCTAATTTGTACAAAATGATACGAGTGCCGCATATCGAATGAGATCCTCTTTATAAGAACATAAAGGTGTAAGCAGAATATAAATGCTACATCAAGTCCCTTCTAAAACGATAGAACACTTAACTATCAGATCAAAGGGGTTATTGCATACTGTGCATTCAGCTGTCAGAGGAATGTCTGCACCCATTCAAAGTGCAGTCGAGTGCAGCCTGGGTTCAGTCGAAAGCTTCAAGCGCTCGTGTGCGCGCTCTTCTTCGAGACGTCTCCGTTGTTGTTCGGCAGTGTGAGCGTCTCAGCTGCCGCATGGCATGTCTACGGGACCCGCACTTCTGCGCAAGCGTCCAACTGGGCAAGATCGTGGTCTGTGGCGCCACTGCCCTCCTCCTGTACACGCACACGACGCCGCTGCCGATGGCGTCGTGCTGACATCGCCCCATCGATAGCAGCAAGCACTTCAAGGATGCGCACAGCTGGAGCCGCTGAATGTGGATCACCTTGAGCGTCCTCAAGGACTTGGGCATCATCACGACGCTCTTCGAGCTCAATGATACTGGCGCTCGAGTTCCCGTTCCACCTCGTGTCCGGGGCTCCTCGGCTCTGGGTGCTCTACTCGCAGCACGCGAGCTACCGCGCGTGCCGCATGCTGCTCGCCATCATGGTCGGGTGCTTTTGGCAGTCCTGGAAGTCGCTGATCCGTCACTGCCTCAACCAAGCACAGGTTGATGCCCTTAATTAGCGGTCTCATACGATGTGCATGCAAACCTTTGATTAAGATACTTTTTACAAGTACTAATTGGCAATAAAGTGAGATTGTATTGGTTGGGGGGTAACCATGGGGTACGTGTACCCTGGGTACGCTCAACCTCTGCATGCCACCATTATCGAAAGCAGCAAAACGGTGCGCACACGACTCAAGCGCGCTGCTCGCTGTGTCTCCTTCTCTGTCGCTGGCGCCGACGACCGCTACAGACAGACACACATACAAACACCTCCGTGTGCGCTTGCTTCTGTGTGTGTGGACGCCCCTGATAAACAGCAGTTTACGTCCGCGATGGAGCTTCTCTCGTCGAGCCGACAGGACGCCGTGCGCATGATCCGCGAGCAACTCTGCTGCATGCTCTGGTTCGTTAATTCTCTTTCTGTATGAACCGTAATGGCTGCCTATGTGTATATAGGGTGGAGCTAAGTGTGACTGTGTGTATGCCTATATGTATGTCCCTCATCCATTAAACCTACGCAACAGCAGCAAAATCTTTGACGACCCGCAGTGTCTCGATTGCAAGCACAATTTCTGCCGCGAGTGCATTTTCGGACACCTGAAGAAGAACACGAGCTCGTGTCCGACGTGCCACATCCCGATCTTCCCGAGCGAGATCATGCGCAATCAGTTCCTGCAGAGCATCCTCGTCGCGTGGAAGGCTGTGGAGCTCGAGCTGAAGACACTCGAGACCCATAAGCAGGACTTTCCCGGACTCACGGTCGACGACATGGACCGCGCGCTCACGCACATGGCGGGCGGCGCGTCCCAATTGATCTTGCCCGTCCCTATGCAGCCGTCGAGCAGCACGAGCAGCGCAGCGGCAGGAACGTCGACACCCTCCGCTACAGGCATGAGTCGAGGTCCCGTGGCCAATAGCAAGTGGAACATTGACACGAAGTCCATCCTGAACGAGCAAAAGCAGCCCAAGCGCATGACAGGCGTTGCGTCGTCACCCATGCGAAGCAGCAGCACGACTGCGACAGAAGCACACGCCAAGTCACCTGGACCAACACAGATGACGCAGATGACACCATCGTCTGCGACGCAAAGTACAGTGCACGGTAAGGATGCATTGTGTCCATTGCATGTAATTTCTCTTTTTTGTAGGTTTATATTAACTGGCACTGCCTTTCTTTGTATTTGCGCAGTTGCGAGTCCAGTTGCCCACCATTCAAGCCGACGGTGGAATGTTTTCTCGCCATCTCAATCGTTGTCCCAGCTATCATCGTCTTCGCAAATGGATTCGTCGCTGATGGTCGGCGTCATGCCAACGCAGGAAGTCGAGAGCTACATGGAGCGCATCCAGCAACAGAACAAAATCCTCCGTGAATGGGAACAAGGGCGGCAACTCGCGTCGCAGCAACAACAACAGCGAAGTACGACTTCGCACAGTCAATGCCAGAGTCAGAAGCGACTGACACTGCCAAAGTCAACGCCGTCAAAAGCAAAGAAGCCAGACATTTCTGCGATGGAGAAGCTCATGAAGAACTGGATGAGCAATTCGACTGCTACTAGCAGCCAGTTGTCGAATGCGGCGGCGTCTTCCTTTGCCATTGGTTCACGAACGATTGAGAAGAAGTCTAAGACAGCACGTTCGCTGTCGGCGATGATCGACGCCGAAGAAAACGACATAGCCAGGAAGCGCAGTCATCCTGATGACGACGACGAAGACTATGAGGATGAAGACGAAGGTTCCCAGACGCAGATGCCGTCAATGACGATGGACTCACCCGACTTGCTCGCGCTGTCAGCGAACAATGGCTATCCGCTTTCTCGTCTCGACGAGTTTAATCGCACCGGTGTGATCGGAGGAAGCGCGTTTTCGCTTGGCGGAATCGAATCTGCTGTGTCGCGTCGTCGGTCTGGACTGGAGGAAGCGTCTCATTCTGCCAATGGCAAGCAGAAACAAGCAAAGCGGCAAGTCGTCTTGTCATCGCCGCCTCGTACTTCATTGCGTAAGCGAGCGGTATCCGTTCCAAACTCGCGGCAGCTCGATGATGAAGAGGACGAAGATGACGGTGGTGAAGAAATGCAAAGAAGTGAAGAGGACACACAAGAAGTCGACGATTCCCAACCACTTCCTGGTGCCTCAACCCGACTGCACTATGACACGTACTCTCGCAGCGCATACGCAGTGAACAGCGGGTCGCATTCTCAATCAACTCATGCAGACGTGATCGCCCAGCGAAGGAAAAAGCTGCGCGCCAGCGATGACTTTGAAGGCGCGATCACGGTCTTCCATTCCAAGCAAAAAACTGCTCGTCCAGGCGACACCGTACAGCCCGTGGCGTGCTTGGCGTTGTCGTCGCTCAAGTCTCCCAAGGGCATTCTCAACGCGACCGTGATGCGGAATGCCAGTGTCGGGGGAACGCCTCTCGCGTCGCCAGGTGCAGGGATGTTGTCGCCTACACCGACGTCGCGGCCACCGCTCGCACAGCAATCCAACAGCGCGAGGCAGCTGATCCACGAATTGCGTGCGTCGCGCAACTTCACGCTCATTAGCACGGATTTGGATCGTATCGAGTGCAAGAAGATCGTGACCGCGTGCAGTCTCCTCGGTGGCCGCTTTGGCCCGCGCTTTGATTTGCGACCGGACCCGGTGACAGGCGTGCTAACATCGACTGTAACGCATCTGATCGCGAAATCCGTGCCGCCCGTCGCAAATCGGCGGTGCAAGCGCACGGCCAAGTACATGCGTGCGCTGGCGGAAGGCTGCATTATCGTGGACTATTCGTGGGTTCAGGCCTCGCTGGACGCCGGAAAGTGGCTCCACGAGGACGGGTTCGAAATCCTCGGAGACGCGTATAGCGACTCGGTCGGCAAGCCCCACGAGAGCCACTTGCGCCGTATTCAAACCGGTCGTCGGAATGACATTTTCCAGATGTTCCGCTTCGTGTTGCTCTGCGACGAGACAGAGTTCGACTGGCAGGTCGGCTCGCTGCGCGGCGTCGTCGAGAATTTCGGCGCGACGGTCATCTCTGAGGCTAAGTACCTGTGCATGAGCGAGGAGCGCAAGGCCGCAAAGACCCAAGTCGGCATCGTCTCCAAGTGCACGACGCCCGTGGACGCCAAGGACCGGTACGAGCAGCACCAGATCCCGATCGTGCGCGTGACGTGGATCTTTGACAGCATCTCGCACCTCGAAGTGCTCCCGTTTGACGAGTACTATCCGTACTGAGTCATTATCATTGTCTCTGTATGAAGAAGGAAGAGCTGCGAGAAGTGGGTGTGTAACAAATACCAACGGCGACTTGCCTTGTTCTTGATCTCGTTGAACAACTTGGAGAATTGAATCGCGCGGTCCTAGACAAGACGTTGCTTTATTCATAATACACACACTACACCCCTGTGAATGTTTCTAGTCCGTCGGTCGGCGCTTATCCCAAAAACAGCCGAGAGGACGACACAAAAGCACATGCACCACACGTGTTCGCGACGCTCGTTTCCGCCCATTTGGTAGGCGAAGAGGAAGAAGCAAATAATCCCAAGTCACGCACGCAGAATCGACTCGTTCTTGATCGGATTTACGGACCACGACGCGTCGCCATGCTACTGCTGTCTACGGGGACTTGCATCTCAAAGATATCCAGCTGGCCTTCGTGTTTTACTGTGTTTCACCACCAAAAAAAGCAACCACAACACGATCAGAACGAGACGTAAGCTCACTCCCTCATCAACGCCACAACCAAAATCAAAGCCACCAGCTATACACAGCACCTGCAATATTGATGTTGGCGCCGTTGGCGACCTGGATGTGTCGCTGCACGCACTCAAGAAGCTCCTTCTGGAGTGCCTGGAGGTCCACGCCCGCGAGCACCTGCGAACCGCGCTGGTGCGCGAGGATGATCTGCAAACGCTCCTTCGCGACGGACTTGGACGACGTCTTCGCGGCTTCCGCTACCGCTCCGGGGGCGTCTCCGAAGAGCGACGCGAGCCACTTTCTGGCGCCTGCGCGCGCCGTCGTCGACGCGCCTGCTCTCGCCGCCATCGTCTTCGCTTGCGTTTTAGTGGCGCTTGATTCGCTTCTTGCCGGTTCGATGACGGGGTGATTTTTGCTGAGGTCAAGCTTGCCAGAGTGTTTTAAACAGCTGTGTGGAAGTTGAGCAGATGATTTATACGAATGCACAACACAGAGAATGTGGGTGGAGAATTATGAAATGTGGAGAATTGCGGATACTTGCGGGTGCAAGTGCGGACGCAGACCTTTTGACGCGTTTGACAGTCACTGCGCTGCATTTCACAGGCACGGCACGTACTAACAGAGAGACGGTGTGCTGTTTACTGTGTATGCACGACGGCCAAAATGGTCGTGCTGTTAACGGTATCAACCTCCAACGATGTGTCGGGAAGCCCAGTCATGTCCAAGAACCTCGTTACTTTTCCTCTGGGTTGTGCATCATCAAGTGCTTGCAAAACTGGATGAAAGGTTGTTGGCCAAAGATGCTGCCGACGTGTGAAGAAATGCGCGTTCTATTGACTCTTATCGAATTGCTGCTTCATGTATGCAAACTGGTGCGAGTTGTGTGCAAAATGGTCAGATAACTATGAAGTCACTGGATCCTTTAATTATGAGAGCAACGTTCCAAAACGGAAATCGCTTTCTCACCAATTGTGAAAATTCCTCATTCCATTTCGCCACAACAAAATACACTTACATATACGACTGCAACCTATGCAAGCTCAATGCACCTGCCTGGATAGTGAATATTCAGTCAAAGATTCAAAGTTACACTGGTCTATCTCCACGTTGAGGAATGCGTTCCTCTGTCGGACAGGGATAATTCTTGTCATCACCATATTCACATTTACAAACTCACATGTATATATCAAAATACAAAATGCATGCTAGATGTGCAACAAATGTGGTCAGACAAGAGGGAGTGACCCCTCGGAACATCTCTCTTCATCGAATAACTCGAAGCGAGCTGGGTATATAAATGTCATCATCACACATTCCAATGCCATGCCATGTACAAACATATATACATACACCTTTTGGATGGAAACGTTCATGCCAAGTCCTGTTAAAAACCTGGGCGATTAATGCGCTCAACACAGCCGTAGCTAAATCTGTCTGGGGCGGCGACATTCATTGTTTGTAATCATCACGTTTTCCGACAACAACAACACACACATGCACATGCAAACACAGGCTCTCGCACGACGACAATTGGATGTTATTCACGCTACGCCGAGGCGCACACGATCGACCGACCGACCGACTGACTGACTGACTGCTGCTGCTGCTGCTGCTGAGCGTCCAGCGGATGCAAATTCCTGAATGCTCCGAGTGAGAAGCTCCTCCTTTGGCTTTTCACAACAACCAGCAGCTTGTAAGCCAAACGAGTGGTGGACACCTGGAAGCAGCGGTTCAATTTGAGGCGCTGGAGCGAACCGGTTCAGCTGGACCGTCAAGCTCAATCAAACCAACACAACACAGGCTAAAAGACGGCGATTATTTACGGGAATACTTGCTATTTGCGGCATATCAATGAAAGTGTGGGTGAAATTGGCCGAATTGGAAAATGGACAAATGGACTCACGTGAACTGCTCAAAGACGCGCTCGAGCGACAGTTCACTAACGCTGTACTGCGCGATCCTGAACCTGCTCTTGTTGGACTCCATGGCGTCGAAGAGGTCGGCGAGTCCAAACGCGTCGGTGCAGCTGGTCTCGTACACGGCGTTCGTGTTGCTGCCGCTTCCACTCGCGGTCTGCAGATCCACAGATTTGACCTCTTTGCCTGACCGCTTTGCGATTTCCTGGTCCAACAAAAAGTGCTCGAGCACCGCGAAATCTTCCTGGATTAGCCACTCCTTCACGAAATCCTCGATGCTGATTGCTGCAGGCGTCCCAGGACTATTGCTGGGATCGCCAGCAGTGGCGACAGCCTGGGTCTCTTGCTGGAGCTTTGTGACAACACTTTCGATCCATTGTTCATGACGAACCGTGGCGTGTGGCACTGCGTCGACGTCTTTAAACAGCGGCTGGTACTGTTGATGGCAGCGTCTCCATACGTTCTTGAGGTCTTCACAACGAATCTGTCCGTGTTCCAACGCGGTCCGAGCATTCGTATTCAGCGAAAGCGAGTTTCGGATATGATCCATATACACGTTCACGCGCTCAGGCGCCAAGATGACCGTGCTATCGAGACGCAGACTGATCGAGACGCCACGCGACGCGTGCTGCTTCAGGTCGGGAATGCTGCCGCACCACACGAGGTTGCCCTTGAAGAGCACGACTGCATTTGCACACACGGCCTCGGCTTCTTCCATGCTGTGTGTCGTGAACAAACAGCTCGTACGGTGGTTGCTTTGACGCTTCTCATGGAGCACGCGCCACATGAGACGCCGTGCCACAACATCCACGCCAGCCGACGGCTCGTCCAGGAGCAACAGGGACACATCGTCGCTAAAGAGAGAAAGCGCCAACATCAGTCGACGTTTGTTGCCGCCACTCAGGTGCCCAGCAGTCGTTTTCTCAACCGGGAACAAGTCCAAGCGGGTCAACATGGCGTCGACAATGGCACGCTCCTGGGTTGCCGACGCCACCTGGCGACTGCGCAATCGGCAGAAAAGCTCGAGGTGCTCGCGCACTGTCAGATCGCTGAAGAAAACGTTGGTCTGTGGACAATATCCATACTTCATGCTCGCGGCTTTCGGCTCCAAGGTGACGTCGTACTTGTCGATAGTGGCTTTACCGCGCGTTGGCGCCGTGCCTGCCGTGAGGATCTCAAACATGGTCGATTTTCCCGATCCGTTGACACCGAGCAAAGCCACACAGTCATTCTTCTCCACGGAGAAGCTCACGTCGTTCAGCGCCACGACCTGTCCTTGCTGATTCACCACAGATGGAGGCTGGTCACTGCTGGATCCATCGTTTGACGCCGCATTGTTGCCGTTCACGAGCGAGCCAAGGATCGTCTGTTTCTTCGGGTTGAACACCTTGTACACATTCGTCACCTCAACCAAGTTGTTTCGTGTCGCGGTCTCCACTGCATTCGCGTCGATATCGCCGCTGCCGCTTCCATACAGGAAGTTGTAGCCGCCTTCAGTCTCATCCTGCACGCGAAGCCCCACGAAACGCTTCAGTTTCCGCAGACCCCGCTTGAACTTGTGTGCCACCAGCGTCGGGTACATCTGCGCTTCGTCGAACGCGAGCAGCAGGAGCGAGTAGAGCAGTGCACTCACAAAGAGAGCGCAGAAGTTCGAGCCGCTCACATCCCAGTCCCACACCGTTGGCGGATGGTCCTCGCCATGACCAGACGAGATCGCGGAGGTCATGAAGCTCATAAAATCATCATCTTTGTCTCCAAATCCAGCCTCCAGAGCCCCAGAAAAACCCAGACACTGCTGTCGCACCGGTGTCCACTGCACGGTCGCCACGTTCGTCACCAACATACCAAACGTGTACAGCGGGAAGAACTGCAAAAAGTACGAGATCGTGTGCACTTTCGTGCACAATCCCGGCGCCATCGACATGCCACTCACAACTGAGGTGGCCAGAATCTGGAACAGCGACACGTACGACATGAACGACTGAGCCGACGAATGCGACGAAAACACGAGCGACAGCAAATACGTGAATGGCAGCACGGCGATTCCGAACAGCAGCATCCCGACGAACCAGGTGTGCAGCATGTCTGTTGTCAAGGACGATGAAAACAGGAACATCGTGATCGCGACTGCAATCGATACCAACGCGTATGTCACGTAGTCGAAGATGAAGTTCGAGACCCAGTAGACCAAGGATGTGGACGTGGACGCAAGGTGCAGGTACTGCTGACGCTTGAGTCCGCTTTCTCGTTCCTTGACGATCGGCGAGATGTAGTACGACACGATCGAGCTCATCGTCAGCAGCAAGTAGTACGCAAGCACCATTCGGCTCGCGATGTTGGCAACGGAATCTGGCGAGTCGTCGTCTGTCGAAATCTTGATTTCAACGCCGCCATCATCGTCATCGGTTCCCACTGGGTCAATAGCCTGTCGTGGGAGTACGCCGGTCTTGACGGCCAGATGGCAAGCATCATTGAGCTTGGAGGTGGCGCCGGACTTGGCCTCTTTGATCGTTCGGCAATACGCTTCAGACAAGATTTCCAAGCCAACTGGGAGCGATTTCGAGATCGTCCTGTTGTAGAACAGCGAGTAATCTAGACTTCCAAACGGCGAATCGGCATCTTCGGTGCTTGAATCGGCTTCTGGCAAGCGAATGTGGGAGATGAACGCTGCGGCAAAGAAAATCGTCGCGTTTTTCTTCGTCAGGATCGTCGTAAACATGTCCTTTTCACTTTCCGCTTCATAAAAGATGACGTTCTGTTGGCTTTCTTCGTTGACGTTCTTCAGCATCTCTTGAACAGTAGTTGCATGCTCTGGCTTGGATGCCACGAGGTAGAGCGACGACTTGGCGGCTGAAATGGGGAGTGAAGTCAACGTCTGGATCGACTGATCGGCCACCGAGAGATGCTGCACAGCAGCTAACAGGATCGCGAACAGCGCAACTGGCCACACATACTGCGCCAGCAACGACTTTTTGTCACGAATCGTCATCTTCCACCGCTTTGTGTACAATGCCCGTAGTTGGGACGACAGAATCTGCCATCGCGACGCGTCTCGGGTGGGCTGCACAGTCTCGATCTTTGTACCAAACGACCCTCCCTCGCTTTTGATCTTCTCCGCCTCCGGACTCACGACGTCATCCTTTGCGTGGTAGTACACCGACTCGCCCTCCGTGACTTTCACAAACACGTCCTCCAGGTCGGTCGCAGCGACAGCGTACCGCTTGATCTCGCTCCGCGCTTTCATGGTCTCCAGCTCGTTAAAAAGAGCAACAAACGCACTCTCTTTCCCGTTCGTGAGTTGGATACGCGTCTCCCACTTGTTGTCACTCACCAGAGTCGCTTGAGGAACAAATCTCCTCACTGTTTCCATCAAAACCGAGGTACCTGTTCTTCCACCACCAAACTGGTCGTCGTCATTGTCATCGCTGCTTCCACCATCTTCGTGATGTACCAGCGTCAACTTGTACCCCACTCCAAACCGCTCACGCAGGAACAAACTGGAGCCGCAGCACTTGAGTCGACCCTCAGCTACGATCCCGATATTCTCACACAAAGCCTGTGCCTCTTGCATCGAGTGCGTCGTCAAGATAACCGCGCGATGGCTGACAGCTCTCTTGAGCGCGTCCCACGTGTCGAGTCTGGCCTTCAAGTCCATTCCTGCTGTGGGTTCGTCCAGCAGCACGACGCGAGAGGAATCTAGAAGCGCCAACACGAGCGACAACTTGCGCTTTTGACCACCTGACAAGGTCTTGGACAGCGCATCTTGCTTTTCCTCGAGTCCAAATTGTTTTAGCTTGTCTTCCCATGCTTCTTCTGAAACTGTTTTTACACTGATCGCATTCTTCAACGCACACACGAGGTACAAATGCTCGCGGACCGAGAGCTCGTCGAACAGGATATTTTGCTGGAAGCACACACTCAGGCTTTTTCGAACAGCTTCCGGATCTTTCGCCACACTCGTCGTCCCGCCGATAATCGCATCGCCACTTGTCGGCGACAGCATGCCGCAAAGAATCGACATGGTCGTACTCTTACCCGCCCCGTTCGGTCCAAGCAGACCAAAGATCTCTCCTTTCTTGACTCCAAACGAGACGTGCTTGACCGCTTCCTTGCCGTCTGGGTACCGCTTGGACAGCGAGTTGACAAAGAGGATGGGCTTGGACTGATACACGTACTCCCGAAGCGGCATTTCTCGTAGCGTCTCGTCCTTATTGCCAAAATCCGCTTGCTCCAGCATTTCTTCTAGTCCCAGTAGTTCTGCAGCTTCGTCTTCCGGACGCTGCTCGCATCGCTTTCCAAACAGATTCGGCATCCAGTACGACGGCAACAAGATAAAATACCACTTCTGCTGGACGCCATACGTTCTTGGGAACACATTTTCGAGATACCAACCGAGCAGCAGATACCCCGTGCTTTGCAGCACCATCTCCTTACATGGAGCGCTAACCGCTTCCCACGCGATCGGACGGATGGCGCCGCTGACGGCGTCAAACGCCATGATACCGCGCAGCGCCGCCATGAAGACGACGGGCGAACTGATCTCTTCGAGCGACGAGACGATGCCATTGAGGAGAGTGGAACTTTCCATCGCGTCTTCACCAACCAGCGATCGGATGAACGGACCAGCGCCAAGCACAAAGTACACAAGCGATGCACATGCAGCCGCGGTCTTGGCTTGATTGAAAATTGGCGTAATGGCTACGCCAAAGAACAGAATGCTGCATGCAAATGTGGTGAGTAACAGGAAAAAATAGCAGGCACTGGCTTGCGTGTCGACAAACATTGTGCCACTCAGGAGTGCAACGGCGATCCCACCGATGACAGTCGACGCGAACAGGTAGAGCAGAAACCAACTGATGAGCAGTGCCATCGGTCGAAGACCCATGATCAGCATGTACTCCTTCAGCTGCTTCTCCTTCTCCAGCACAATGTCGCGCACGAGTCGCACGTACGGCCACAGGAACAGATACGCCATGTAGAACACAATGTTGCCTTCTAACTGTCCCGGGATCGTCGTCTGTGGTCGTTTCGGCAAACTGGAGACACGCAAATTCCGCAATTCATCCTCCACTTGCGCTTGATGTACCAGATGAGAGAGATAGTGACGCAGTGACTCTGGAATCTTCTCGTCTCGAAGCGCAGCTTTACATTCACGAACGCTCTTCCCAAGGCGTGCTCGGGTTGAGAAATCGGTCCATTCCAGCTGGGCCATCTTCAGCATAGTGTTCAGCGTTCGGCAGACGACTTCAGGAGGATGGGAAGTTGTGCTGTTTCCATCGGCAGCGTCGACTCCTTGCTCTTGACCTGCGCGTCGAAGAAACAGGTTCACTTCCGACTGGAACGAGAGGATCCCTGGAAAACGGAAGTACGTCTCGTTGACTCCAATAACCTGGGAAAAGTACGCATCCATTTGGTCACTCGAACTCGGGCTTTGGGGGGTTGTTCCTCTCCGAAGAAAGGTCATCAGCTCCAACGTCGTTGACGCTGCATCTGGGGGTCGCACATCCAACGTCGCGTAGATGTGGTAGCCGCTACGCGCTGGATAGTTTCGGAGCAGGTTGTTCACCTCAGCCATGGACGCGGATGCATCCTCGAATGGGATAATCTTGGTGACGTCTCGGTACGACGCAATTCCAAGATCACGCGACGCAGGATATTCACTACATACAAAACGGCTAGTGACCAACTATTCCATTTCTCTTCGCAGTGCCATACATGATTTTAGAACGTACCGGTCAAGATAGTGGAGAAACGCGCGCGATTCGGTGCGATCGAGGACCGCGACGCTCTGATTCGTTTTCTGCAGCAAGAGCGGCAACACGGTCATAAACAGCGCACTGGACACCGGTCGCACACTCGGTTCTGGTTTTGCGGCTACCCACTCTTGGTTCGCACGATGTGTCGCTCGCCACTCCTTCAATTCTTCAATGCTCGGGATCACTAGGGCGTTCTGACGCAGCGTGCGAGCCACCGTGCGAGCCACATCGACACTCGTCGTCGGCGCCAAGTCGCCATCACCAATAACCGCTGGTCCACTGACGGCGCGATCGTCCGACGCTTCCCGCGTCAGCGCATTCCCGTCATTCCCGTCGCTGCCGAGCACCCCGACGCCGATCGCGGCGTTGAACTCGCAGAGCTTGCAGATGAGCAGCAGCAGCAGCGTGAGCGGCAGCACGATGTCGGTCACGAGCGCGGGAAAGAGCCACTGGCCGCGCGCCGTGCGGTGGCGGTTGAGACGGCTCTCGCGCTGCTTCACGCGCCAGTTCTTCCAGAGCAGCACGCGGATCGACGCCCAGAGCGCCATCGTCTCCCTTCTTCTGTCGTGCAAATGGCGGAATGAGAAGGGCAAAGGGGGATAAAGCAAGTGTACCATCATTCCTGATACCGCTAATGCCACAGTCCACTTTCCAAAATCATAAACGATTTTAAGAGAGTGTATTGTCTCATGATCGAAACAAAATGATGGTGGAAACGATTCTAAGAGAGTACGGAATGATGGCTATTGTGGGAGTGTTGATGAAGTGGGGAAGGAGTGTATGTACTGACATGGATACTTTTTTTCACTGTCGAGTGGGATGCTGCTGTTGTGTGCTTCTTTCGTCGGCCACAAAGGGTTCATGGTGGACTCCGAGCATGAAAGTGAAGACATGCTAGTGCCACCTGAGAACAACCACACATTCGGGGTAGCTTCGGTGCCTTCGGAGATGCTATGAAGAGTGGCACGGCGATCTTCCAACTCATGAAATATTTGTGAATGCGTTGGTGGTGATGGTAGATACCGTACCAATTACAAACAAAGGAAGAATACTGCTTCACGTAGGTGCATTGCTCTTGCTTTGGACCTTCACGCCGCTTAAGCTCACCATGCTGACCAGTGCTTCAAATTGATCGACTCGGAATCCTCAGCCATTCCAAAAAGGCAGCTGCACCCAGAGAAGTCTCCCAGGTTAAAGAAGACTGCGATCTTCCTTGGCATACTTACCACTTGAAGCGAATGGAGCCACGTGGTCGCCGATTTCGTCGCCATTCATACGCACTCCAATTCCCCACCGAAGACTTCCGCTAAGGTAGAAATCGATTTCTTCATCAATGCGCTGATCTGGATCGGATGATGGACCAGGAAATACACGCGGCACTTCTGGACAAATCGAGCACGTGTGATGCGTGCACAGCGCGAGACCTGTCATGAACTGCTGCTTGAACGTAACTACTTGGGGCGAATACTCTCTTCGAACCACCGATCCTCTGAGCACAGATATGTTCCAATCACCTTCCTGGCGAGATCATGAAGTGACAACGGATCGGCGAGCGCACGCGTCAGGAACAGCCACTTGCTGTAGTACTTCTCAGCCGAGGGGACGCAAACTTCAACATACACTCGTCACCTTCGTGAACTAGAATACCCGCCTTCTTCAATGTCACCAAGCAGCGGCTGTCGCTCTCGTCCGCATAATCGGCGTCGAAGCGCACCACATTCGGAGAATTGACCAGACAATTGACAAAGTCACTTTGGAGTTTCTGGGTAGTCGGCGTTGTGGGCTTGCTACCAAAACACCACGCCATTTGCTGCAAGCACTCGACGGAGAGGTGATATGCAATCTACTCGATCAGGAACTTTCGCAAAGTAATAGACCATGGAGTCGATTGAGATTCGCAAAGCACCGACGAGTCCGCTGCACTCACTGATCGCCAGTTGCATCAAGTTGCCTTTCCTCATCCTGGGTGGCAACCAAGCGTGGACAACTCCAAGATCTCTCGTGTCTCCGCGTCACTCAGTAGAAAGTCACTTCGACCAACCTTGACGAGAGACTGAAACTCTACTGGGCTCTCAACTCCGCCTTCGAGCGCGTGCGTGGCAGAAATAATGAAGCGAGTGTTGGCTGGCAACAATGATGGAGCAACCTTGATGAACAAACTCCAGAACCCTTCGTCGTCGTACTTTACTTCCGCGTCATCTAGCACCACCACATGGTCTTCATCGCCGCTCAGATGCGATCTCTGATTATGAGTGTCGATTCCAGACGCGCGGAGGAGGTCATCGGGTGCGACATTGGCAGCAAGGAAGGAAATGCGGATGCAATTCACTTGACCATATTGCTCAGCAAAGAGCGATAGCACAGACGTCTTTCCGCTGGGGAGATGAAGAGGACGAACTTGCTTCGATCTGCCACCACGGCATCGTACGCCTTTTCAACAAGAGTCTCACGACGAAGATGAGGAACATTGGATATTGTAGGTCACGAAGATGAACCTAAATATACCTCACCTTATAGAGAATAAAGAAAGATGAGGAACTTGAATATTCACGCCATCCTGTAGAAGCACGCTTTTCTTTCGCTGCCGCAAAGCCACAACAAGCGCCTGATCCTCGTCTTCACCTAGACCGTCCAGCGATGCCCACACCCTGAGCGGCGGCTGAGCATTTCCAAAGGCTTTTTATTTGCATAAACTTGCAGGTCGGATGCAGCTTTCCCGAATAGATAACTGTTGGCGAGCTCAACCTCGACTTGCTCCCGAAGCTGGGCAACGGACACATTTTCCACTACGTAAAACAGGTAACGCCCGTGAGCGCTCTGCCACCTGCACCAACGAGGGGAAACCACACGCGTCGCATCCTCAACACTCTCGCCCTCGCTTTGGAATATTCAACTGTGAGCTCCAGACTCATAAAAGTCTCGTGCAGATGTCAATTGAGTTGACGGCGGAAGACTGTCCGTCCTTCGAATTTAGTGCCGGTCTTAGTATTAGTTCTGGAGTGCTGACACATGTCCTAAAATGAACACTGTTGACAGTGTCCTATTTATGTCCTAACACTATCGTGTCACATAATTCAACGTACAATTTTACCAAAAGAAGGTAGCACTGTTTGACACTGAGTGCTGACGTTAGTGTTTGGCCATTCTTGCAACAGAGACAAGAGGACAAGAGGACAAGAGCGATGGCGGGCGATCCGAAGCCTCCGCAGCGCGACGTGCTGAGTGTGCCTGTGCTGGACATCGGCGCGCTCATGGCGTGCGCGACGGACGCCGACGTGGCCGCGATGCTCGCGAACGACAGCGCGATGCTCTCTGCGCTGCGCGCCGCGGCGACGGACTGGGGCTTCTTCTACATTGCCAACCACGGCGTCACGCCGGAGCAGTTGGTGCGGTTCCAGCGCAGCATGCGCGACTTCTTCTACTTGCCGAAGGCGACCAAGAGCTGCGTGAGTCGCACGGCCGATAACGCGCGCGGGTACTTTGACGATGAGCTCACGAAGAACAAGACGGACTGGAAGGAGGGCTTCGACTTCGCCGGCCGACAGGAAGACGGACCTGCGGACGACGCGGTGTACAAGCGCATCGGCAAGGACCAGAACCAGTGGCTCGACGACGCTACGCTGCCAGGCTTCCAGAGCACGATGATGCAGTACTTTGACAGCATGGAGCACCTCTCGCGCCGCATCCTCATGCTCTTCGCGGTCGCGCTCGGCGAGCACGTCAACTTTTTCGACCAGTTCTTCCACAGCAACGGCGGTGACGCGTCCAAGGGCGCCGTCGCCAAGGACAGCAACTCGAGCTTCCTGCGCCTCAACCACTACCCGGTCGCGCCCGAGCCCGAGAAGACCATGGGCGTGTACCACCACACGGACGCCGGCGCGCTGACCGTGCTGCTGCAGGACGACAACGTCGCGTCGCTCCAAGTGTTCCACCGCGAGACCCAGGAATGGTACCTCATCCCGCCCCGCCCCGACACGTTTGTGATCAATATTGGCGACATGGTGCAGATCTGGTCGAACGACAAGTTCATGGCACCGCTGCACCGCGTGCTCGCGAACGGCACCAGCGAGCGCTTTTCGGCGCCGTTCTTCTACAACCCGTCCTACGACGCGAACGTCCAGCCTGTGATCGTTGATGCCAACGAAAGCGCCAAGTACCGGCCGCTCAGCTGGCGTCACTTCCGCTCGCAGCGCTTTGCCGGCGACTACGCGAACGTCGGCGAAGAAATCCAGATCAGTCACTACAAAATCAACACAGAATGAACCCATTGAGAATAGCCCGTGGTCTCATTTTGAAAAATAAACACGCAATTTGCTATAGAACATAACGTTGTGTGTACGATCCTAGCAGCATTCTGCATCTCATAAGTGCGTTCATGTACTAATCGCGTGCTGCTGCGGCTGCGCAATCTTGTTAGGAGCAGCGCCTTCGATGCGATAGTGGCTGATGTGCAGGTCTTCTTCGCCCAGGTCAGCGTAGTTGCCCAAGACTTTGTTCATAATGTACTCGTGCCAGTTGAGTTCCTTGTACTTCGGCTGGTCGTCGGCGTCCACGAGCACGGGGTGGATGTTCGCATCGAACGCGGGGTTGTAGAAGAACGGCGATGAGAACCGCGGCGACGTGGAGTTCGCGAGCGCGCGGTGCAGCGACGCGCAGTACTTGTCGTTGGACCAGACCTGGATCATGTCGCCAATGTTGACCACAAACGTGTCGGCAATAGGCGGCACATGCTGCCATTGCTGGCTGCCGCGATGAAATACCTGCAACGACGACACCGAGTCATCCTGGTACAACACCGTGAGCGCGCCTGGGTCCGTGTGGTGGTACACGCCCATGGTTTTCTCGGGCTCGAGCGCGATGGGGTAGTAGTTGAGCCGCATGGCGCTCGAATTGTTGTCGGGATGGCGCGTGCGCTTGACGCCGTTCTCGTCGAGACCCGTCTTGCTGTGGAAAAACTGGTCAAAGAAGGTCACGTGCTCGCCCAAGGATACCGCGACCAGCATGAGCAGTCGGCGCGCGACGTGTTCCATGTGGTCGTAGTACTCGATCAACGTGTCCTTGAAGCCCGGCACGACGCTCTCATCGAGCCAGCGGTTCTGGTACTCGGTGTTGCGGTTCTTTTCGCGGTTCTCGGGCAGGTCTTCGTACCGTCCGGAGAAGTCGAACACCTCCTTCCAGTCCTTCTTGTTCTTCGTGAGCTCATCGTCGAAGAAGCCCAATGGGTTCGCTTTGTCGCGTCGGATCGTGTTCTTGAGCTCCTTGGGCAGCGCGAAGAAGCTCTTCATGGCGCTCTGGAAGCGCGCCATCAGCGCGGGCGTCACGCCGTGGTTCGCGATGTAGAAGAAACCCCACTCGGTGAGCGCGCTCTGCAGCACACCGATCGTCGCGCGGAACGGGCTGTCGGCGCGCGCGAGCATCGCCTGCACCTCGGCGTCGTCCCTGCACGCCATGAGCGTCCCGATGTCCACCACGGGCACGCGCAGCGCAGCAGTCGCTGGTGGCGCCATCTCCGCCATCTTCACTGGGAATGATACTGTGAGAGAACAATGTATGGAACAAATGAAGGCTAGTGATACCGGACAGGAGAAATGAACCCTCTGGTTTTCTATGGGTTACAGTATTGGCGGCTGTTCATTTTTCTCAGAAAGATCTTCGGTAGTGCTAGCCGAAGTTGAAGTCGCAGGACCACATCCCTGTTGTTAGGGACGTTTTGCTGATTCTCCCAGCATATTGATAGTAAGAGGAGAAATAATTAGAGATATGCAGAACTGCAACATCTTGTCATGAGGACATGCTGATTTCAACAGGAATACTTGACGATGCCTTTGCAGCCAATCACTGACGCGATATTTAGTTAAAGCGCAGTTTGATTGGCTAATAATCGTTTGTTCAGAATGGAGCCATTTTAATCCATGGAAAATGAGAATGCCAGTCCACGTTTCTCACCCTGCTTTGCTTCAAATGCTCATCTTGAACTATCATTTCCGACCCCCTTTTCAACGATTCGGAAGGTATCTCACCTGCATTTGGTTCTTCCGTTAGCATGTGCACTGCTGAGTGTTCCTGGTTGGTGCGGAATCAATGTCCAGCAGACCATGGCGCCTACGTTGACATGACGCACAAACGCCACTCAGTCCAGCATGACAACTTTTCTGCGTCATCACAGCGATTTCCAATGCGAGTCGCTCTTTGAATGGCACACGTGACGTTGCCGTGCAACGAACCAATCGCGAGCCACAACAGTGGTTCGTCACCAAGGACCAACACTCCGACGCAGCTTCAAGTGTGACAGGCTGTCGCAAAACAAGGTGAGGTGCTCTGATTCTGTATACGAGTGTACCCTTGCCATACGTCGTCATGATGCGACGGACGCAGTGATTAGAGGAGACCATCTCCCTCTACCCTTGCAGTTCGACCACCTTCCTGACTGACTGCGTCACGATGGCGCGTCTACGGCGGCTGTGTGCATCCTACTTCCACTGTGTCATTCCTCTATTTGACGCCACCTGCCCACCAGCAGAGCTCACCTCAGAAGCCAAACGCTCCAAGCCCAGACCCCGAAGTCCAAGAGCTACTTGCAGCTATGGGCATTGACCACCCCCACCACCACAACAACGACGTACTGAGCGTCCCAATTGTCGACATTGGGACCTTGATGGCCGCGAAGACTGATGCCGACGTCGACGCCACGCTGCGCGACCCCGCGGGTCCCTTCCAGACCACGATCGAGGCGCTACGCTCGGCAGCAGTCGACTGGGGCTTCTTCTACATCACGAACCACGGCATCTCGCCGCAGCAGATGGAAGAATTCCAGACGGCGATGCGCGCGTTCTTTGCGCTGCCACAGGAGATCAAGAACCGCATTCGACGCACGCCGGACAACTCACGCGGCTATTTTGACGGCGAGTTGACCAAGAACAAGGTGGACTGGAAGCAAGTGTTTGACTTTGCGGGTCCACAAGAAGACGGACCGTCTGATGAGACCGTGTACAAGCGTATGGGCAACGACCAGAACCGATGGCTCGACGAGGACGTCGTGCCGGGGTTTCGCGAGACCATGACCAAGTACGCGGACCAGATGCAGCACATCTCGCGCCGCATCCTCATGCTCTTCGCGGTCACGCTCGGTGAGCGATTCGACTTTTTCGACCAGTTCTACCGCAACCCTCTCAAGGAATACGACCCGAACGAGGCCACAAAGGAAGAGGAGCTTCAGAGCTCGAGTCTCTTGCGGCTCAACTACTACCCGGTATCATCCGATCCAGCGAGCACCATGGGTGTGTACGAGCACACCGACCCGGGTGCGCTCACAGTGCTGCTTCAAGACGACAAAGTGGCGTCGCTCCAAGTCTTCCACCGCGGCAGCCAGCAGTGGCTGATGGTGCCGCCCATCGAGGACACGTTCGTGATCAACATCGGCGACATGGTGCAGATCTGGTCGAACGACAAGTTCATCGCGCCACTGCACCGCGTGCTCGCGAGCGGCGCCGAGGAGCGGTACTCGGCGCCGTACTTCCACCACCCATCGTACGAAGCGGCCGTGAAGCCCGTGATCGTGGACGAGAGCGAGCGACCAAAGTACCGCGCGATCACGTGGCGGCAGTTCATGACCGAGCGCGTCGCGGGCAACTACGCGGACTTTGGGGAAGAGATCCAAATCAGCCGGTTTCTAATCCACTACGATGACGAGAAGGAGCATAGCACTGGTGTAGTCCATTAGAAACATGACCGAGTCGAACGACTATCTGCATTTACGCTCATCCAATTACAGTAATACGATCGAAATCAAACACAAAAGTATCCTTTTGTACTCACTCCTCCCATGGAATGTTGTCGGCATCACCGCGGATCCGGAAGCGCGCGATCTGGATGTCCTGGCCGATGTTGGCGAAGTTGCCCTCGATCTTCTCGCGCACGAATGCAAACCAGTTCAGCGGTCGGTACTTTGGCTTCTCGTTCTCACCCACGACGATCGGCTCGATGACCGCGTCGTAGGACGGGTTGTGGAAGAACGGCACCGAGTATCGCGACTTGGTGCTGCTCGCGAGCACGCGGTGTGGCGGTGCCACGAACTTGTCGTTCGACCAGATCTGCACCATGTCGCCGATGTTGATCACGAACGTGTCCTCGATGGGCGGCACGAAGAGCCATTGCTGGCTGCCGCGGTGGAAGACTTGGAGCGACGCCACCTCATCGTCTTGCAGCAACACAGTCAGCGCGCCGCCATCGGTGTGATGGTACACACCCATGGTCTTCTCTGGATCGGGAGACACTGGATAGTGGTTGAGTCGAAGAGAGCTCGAGTTGTGATGCACTGCTGGTAGCCGAGGTGGCTCAGCTCCATCACTGTCCCCTGTGCCGTGGAAGAACTGGTCAAAGAAGTTGACGCGCTCACCCAGCGCTACCGCAAAGAGCATAAGGATACGGCGAGCGATGTGCTCTACTTGGGCATAGTACTCGGTGATGATCTTCTTGAAGCCCGGGAGGATCTCCTCGACGAGCCACTGGTTCTGGTTGTTGACGATCACGCGTTTGTAGAGCGCTGCATTCGGCGGCGAGTCTTCTTGCGGACCCGTCAAGTCGAATACTTCCTTGCAGTCGAATTTGTTCTTCGTGAGCTCCTGGTCAAAGTAACCGCGCGCGTTGTCTTGACGACGTCGGACGGTGTTCTTGATCTCTTTCGGCAAGGCGAAGAACGAGCGAACCACCGACCGAAAGACCTCGATTTGCTCGGACGGAATGCCGTGGTTGGTGATATAGAAGAAACCCCACTCGGTCGCAGCGGCGCGGAGCTCGTCGATGGTGGCTTGGAATGGTCCTTCTGGGTCTTGTAGCGTGGCTTCGACGTCGCGGTCGCTCTTGGCGCTCATCAGCGCTTCAACATCGATCACAGGCACCCCTCGGACTTCTTTTCGACTGTTCCCCATTGTGGCTTGGCAGGTTGGTGCTTTTGAAGTCGACAGAAAGTTGAAGAATGATCTCCAGAATCTGGTCTTCTTCTTTCATCCGCCGTGGTTTACTTGTGCTCAGAGGGCGAGGCGCGAGAAGCTTGGATCTGCATGACGACCTAACACAGCGAGCCTGTTTGATGGCCGCGAAACGATGACATCACGGCAGATCGCCACGTAATTGGCTGCGCTTGGCGCACTGTCATCTCACCGCCATTCTTGAGTTTCACACTCATCCGCAGACATTATTCGAGACAGCGGATACTATGACAGTATTCTACAGCTTCAAAGGACCCATTCTTCTCACTCTCATTACTATGTCCACCTTGATGGAGAGTCATCAGAGCTGGTGAAGGATTACGAACAAAGTCGTGTCAACTGCGTTCTTAGGTTCAGTTGGAGACGCAGGTGCAGAGCCTTAAGGGTGCTACCTCAATACGCATGCGCAACACACATTTCTCCTTTTAAGGCTACTCTGCCACTTGTTAAAGTGGAATCGGAGGCAAGTCAAGGTCCGTGCTATTGGGGTCGTGGATGCGGAAGTGGCTGATCTGGATGTCCTCGCCAATGTTGTCGATGTTGCCTTCGATTTTCTCGCGGAGATACTCGTACCAGTTCAATGGACGGTACCTCGGTTTCTCGTTCTCTCCGATCACGATCGGCTCGACAACCGTGTTGTACGACGGGTTGTAGAAGTACGGCGCCGAGTATCGTGCCTTGGAGCCACTCGCAAGCACGCGGTGTGGCGGTGCCACGAACTTGTCGTTCGACCAGATCTGCACCATGTCGCCGATGTTGATCACGAACGTGTCCTTGATGGGCGGCACGAAGAGCCATTGCTGGCTGCCGCGGTGGAAGACTTGGAGCGACGCCACCTCATCGTCTTGCAGCAACACAGTCAGCGCGCCGCCATCGGTGTGATGGTACACACCCATGGTCTTCTCGGGTTCCGGAGCCACCGGGTAGTGGTTGAGACGAAATACACTCGAGTTGCGATGCACGGCGGGTCCTGTCGTCTGCTGCTGCTCGCTGATGGGACCACTGCCATGGAAGAACTGATCGAAAAAGTTGACACGCTCGCCCAGCGTCACAGCAAACAGCTGCAAGATGCGTCGCGCAATGTGTTCGACGCTGTCATAATACGCGTTGATGGTCGCTTTGAAGCCCGGCAGCGTGTCTTCGTCGAGCCACTGGTTCTGGTCATTGATGATCAGGCGCTTGTACAACTCAGGGTTCGGCGATGCGTCCTCATGCGGTCCCGTGATGTCAAACACTTCCTTCCAGTCCGTCTTGTTCTTCGTGAGCTCTTCGTCAAAGTAACCTCGCGAGTTGTCTCGACGACGTCGGATCGTGTTTTTGATCTCTTTCGGCAATGCGAAGAATGCGCGCACAGCCTTGTGGAATTCTGCAAACTGCTCTGGAGGGATGCCGTGGTTGGTGATGTAGAAGAAACCCCACTCGGTCGCAGCGGCGCGGAGCTCGTCGATGGTGGCTTGGAAGGGTCCGTCGGGGTCTTGCAGCGTGGCTTCGACTTCGTGGTCGTTCTTGGCACTCATGAGTGCGTGGACGTCGATCACAGGCACTTTGAGCACTGGTTTGTCCAGGGAACCGGCTCCCATCTTGTACGCTTTTGGCGATTCTTGTGTGTTTTCAGGAGGCGGAAGATTTGGAAATGACACAAGCTTGTCTGTGCTCTGTTCCCTTGGGGGTTGTTGAAGTGACCGGATCGGCAGAGGTGCTTACAACCATGTCCGTCGATGTACTGCGCCGCAATCAGAAAATACCGTCATATTCATCCACAGCGCAATCCTAATCTCTTTTAATGAGGACCAATACGACCTATGAACATGGGTACATTCTGTGACGTGGGCTCCTGTTGCCAAGCGATTGGCAGTTAGAAATAGGAATGATTGTGAATCACCACTTTGTACATAAACGGGTACGTCTTTGGTCGTTTCGCTGGTCGACACTCACAGTACTATGGCCACATACCCGAGCCAAGTGCTCAGCATTATGGAGACTCGAGAAACGACTCGCCAGCTGGAAGAGTGGCAGACTGCACGTTTGTGCTTTGGTGGGGGCGCGCAAGGCAATCCCAGACCCGAGAGCTGTGGATGGGTGCTCGTTGTCCTGAACGAACGCCGCCATTTACAAAGCATGCGGGTACACGTCGAGGACCAGATGCCACGAACAACTGGTGCGAAGACAATGCCCTCAAACCTGGATTAGCTTACAGCGGCCACCGATTGCACTATGATATCAAACTAGAAGACGTTGGAGACAGCCAAATGACTATGACAGCTCATATTGGGTTTGCAACGATCTGCCAGTCCAAGTTGAAGCCAATCGCCGAGAGTCAACCAGATCACCACCTACTTTACGTGAACCGCCTGGGACCACACAAAACGAGAGCACAGCAAAATGGCAGATCTTCTCGCCAGCATGGCTGTGGATCCCAAGGATACAAAGATACTAGTCAAGAAAGCACGAGGAAGTGACAAACTCCTCTTATCTGAATCCCACACACACAAAGACCCTCAAATTGCAGTTATTTGTCTTTGGCAAACATCACCAATCATCACCAACCTGGAGCGAACCATGTCCTACTTGCTGCCTTGTTGGTCGCCCTTCCCGTCTTCTTCTTCACGCTCCAATACTCTGTCGTCTTGGTTGTTGTGGTCGCGCGCCGCGCTTCTGTGCCGCGGCTCACCAGGGAATCATCCGAAGCTGTGGCAGATTACGCGCAGACACTCAATCTGGTAATAATTGTGTATAGTACACCTTTTATGCACCCACGTATGGTCACAGTCACTGTCAGTATTCAAAACGAAGAGCTTCTCTCGAACAGCCAATCCCTTGGCTACAGGAACCCACGTCATGGTGCATCCTACGCTCCTCTCGAGAGAAGATTGCGCATGAGGACACCCATGACAGGATCACCTTCGCAAGAAGAGAGCATTGAGCATCTTCACCTTCAAGTTACACCAGTTCCAAATCTTCCTCCACATCCGCAAGAGTAGAGCACAAGAACTATCACATATCACCGAGACATGGGAGCCGATTCCCTGGACAAACCAGTGCTCAAAGTGCCTGTGATCGACGTCCACGCACTCATGAGTGCCAAGAACGACCACGAAGTCGAAGCCACGCTGCAAGACCCCGACGGACCCTTCCAAGCCACCATCGACGAGCTCCGCGCCGCTGCGACCGAGTGGGGTTTCTTCTACATCACCAACCACGGCATCCCTCCAGAGCAGTTTGCAGAATTCCACAAGGCTGTGCGCGCATTCTTCGCATTGCCGAAAGAGATCAAAAACACGATCCGACGTCGTCGAGACAACTCGCGAGGTTACTTTGACGAAGAGCTCACGAAGAACAAGACGGACTGGAAGGAAGTGTTTGACATCACGGGACCGCATGAGGACGCATCGCCGAACCCTGAGTTGTACAAGCGCCTGATCATCAATGACCAGAACCAGTGGCTCGACGAAGACACGCTGCCGGGCTTCAAAGCGACCATCAACGCGTATTATGACAGCGTCGAACACATTGCGCGACGCATCTTGCAGCTGTTTGCTGTGACGCTGGGCGAGCGTGTCAACTTTTTCGATCAGTTCTTCCATGGCAGTGGTCCCATCAGCGAGCAGCAGCAGACGACAGGACCCGCCGTGCATCGCAACTCGAGTGTATTTCGTCTCAACCACTACCCGGTGGCTCCGGAACCCGAGAAGACCATGGGTGTGTACCATCACACCGATGGCGGCGCGCTGACTGTGTTGCTGCAAGACGATGAGGTGGCGTCGCTCCAAGTCTTCCACCGCGGCAGCCAGCAATGGCTCTTCGTGCCGCCCATCAAGGACACGTTCGTGATCAACATCGGCGACATGGTGCAGATCTGGTCGAACGACAAGTTCGTGGCACCGCCACACCGCGTGCTTGCGAGTGGCTCCAAGGCACGATACTCGGCGCCGTACTTCTACAACCCGTCGTACAACACGGTTGTCGAGCCGATCGTGATCGGAGAGAACGAGAAACCGAGGTACCGTCCATTGAACTGGTACGAGTATCTCCGCGAGAAAATCGAAGGCAACATCGACAACATTGGCGAGGACATCCAGATCAGCCACTTCCGCATCCACGACCCCAATAGCACGGACCTTGACTTGCCTCCGATTCCAAACTAACTTCCACTTGTAAAGAATACAATTATCAGCACAATCGTGCCTAGCGCTGATGAAAAGAATGACTCAAATTAAACCTACCTGTCGATGCATTGCGATGAAGTAGCCAAATGTATTGATGAGGCTAGCAATTGTGAGTTGATGTCTCTGATTATCAAAAGTTCCGTGAAGCTCTGGTGCGCGGTGTTAGAGGAAGGAATCGTCTTCTCCGTGGAGATTGCATTGAGCGCAGACGTGTACGCCCTCAAACAAGCCGTTTTTATGAGAAGGTGTACCACCATCACTACAAATTCGCTGCGAGCGCACGTTGAGCCTGTGCTTTGTGAGGGATGAGTGATTGAAAGATGACAGCGATACGATGAGTCACTTGCGCGAGAGTAGCGGCATCGAGTCCCTGACTTCGTGGACGCTTGGTGGCGATTATTTCGGATTGGACTTCATGCCGGGAAGCAAAGAAATGGTGAGACTTCCGTAGGCGTTGATTGCTGCATTATTGACTCGTCAGTGTACCTGGGACGATTTAAGACGCCTAGAACGGTGCTGCAGTTCTACCAGGTGCAAGCAGAGGGCCACCAATGCTATTCCTTTCTTACATGAAAAGTGTCTTGTATGCACTTTCGTTACATAAGGCTACGAACTCAAATCTATCATTTGCATCACCTTGAAGCTTGTTGACCAAGCCCAATTGCTGCTCGCTGCAATGACCGAAATACGACCTAGAAAAGGAATCTGGTGTTTATCGTGGTTGTCAGCGCTCGCGTCACCATTCACCGCGAATGATCGGGAGCGAGATCGTGAGCGTTTGCTTCTTCGGGTCCCATTTCGCGTGGCCATCTTGGTGTCGCACGGGGTGAGGCAAGTAAAGAGACAATTTCCTGGGATATAGCAAAAGAAACACACAATTATCGGCTCGGTTCTGCTATTAACAGAGCTGTGAATTCGCTCACAGCCATAAGCAACTCCGCTCACGTACAGAGACGAAGACTGGAGCAGCAGCTTTTGCTTCTTCACGTCGGGTTCAATGTCGTCTTGGCGGTGGTTTGGGCACTCGATGCGCACGACCATGGCTTCGCAATGCGCAGACGACAGATCCTTGTCGCTGAGGTTGAGAAACACGTCCTCTGCCATCACATTCTGCTTGTACAGAATCTCAAAACTGCGTGAAGAGACAAGGGAGAGAGAGAGAGAACAGAGAGGAGGATCAGCATTACTGATAGCGCCATTGTGTTCAGCATGGAGAGAGCCTTGCGTTGGACGTACTTCGGTCGTGACCGCGTTCCATACGCATCGTCGTCTTCGTCGTCGCTGGGTACTTCGTCCAAGTTCCAGATCGCCCTTGGGTCCACCGGTTTAATCTGTCCAATTGGCCTCGCCACTGCACCCACACATGACATGCGAAACGATGCATTAGAAACCATCCAGCACAACAGCGCTGCTGGACCTAACAAGCCATCTTTCTGCCTCCTCTCTCGCCTTCTGGGGCGTTCGCAGCACCACCGACGGTTGACGGCGTGAGCTGCGCCAACTGCCGCTGCTCCTCGTACGTGCATTCATCGTACGCTTCCTGGTGGCCGCTGATGAGCTCACTGAGCGCGAGAATATCCGCCGCGCCACCCATATGCGTCTTGCTGCCTTCTTGGTCTTGCCTTGGACGCTTCTGTACCTAGAGAGGTAAAGTGGCCGAGTCGCTATCTAACTCCCTAGACTGCGTCCTTTCATGATCTCACGTCCTTTCAAGCAAGGTCTGCTGAGTTTGGACTCGGGCACGCGCAGCGAATGGCACCTCTCCAACTCAAACAAGCCAAGTCCCCATTACATGCATGTCAAGGAAACGAGTCACCTGACATTGTCGTGGCTTCATCTCTCGCGCTTTATTGCACCCGTTTCCTTAAGTCGAGGGCGTATCAAGTGTAGTTTCACTCAGATGCTCCATTTGAAAGCGTGTGTTCTATTTCAGACTCGCTCCTCAGAAACAACTTTGGGCTCAACTTTTTCATTTCGAGCGTGCTGTGAGTTCCCCCTTGCGATCAAATCGCCTCGTTCGTTGTCCTGCGAGGCTGCCGCATCACTTTCGTTCAAGTCATCTTCTCACTGGAACCGTGGAGCATCATGAGCGCGCTCGAAGAGCTACAGGAGCTGTTCAATACGGAGCCAGACACCGAGCGCATCAGTCTGCGAAGCCGACGCCTCGAGCAGATTGACGTCGAGATGGAGTACCTGCAGTTTCACTTTGCCAATATCCGCCATCTCGACCTCAGCGACAACGAACTCGAGACGCTGCCCGCGGATTTCAGGTTCTTGCTGTCAAAGTTGGTGGCACTGGACATCACACGCAACAAATTCCGATCCGCCGCGAACGTGGGCGAGATCCTCCAGAAGTGCGGCTCCCTGAAGTCGCTCAGTGTGACGCTCAAGTTGCCCACTGAGGAGAAATTGCTGCTCGTGATGCTGCCAAAGCTGCGCATCCTGAACGGCACGCCGCTGTCGAGTCCCGCTTTGCCGCTACCACAAAATCTGCTGTCAGATTCGCCTATCAAGCACGTTCACGCGCTCTCGACGATCCTTTTGTCCCCATCGACAGCGTCCAATTCGTCCGCAGATGGGGATGGCTCGATGACCACGGCTCACACAGGCTTACCTACGATCACGCCTCCACAGGACAAGCGTACGCTTCGCCTGCAGTTTGCCAACCTCAAGATGGAGCACCACGCCAAAGAGGACGATGAGGGGGATACACAACACACCAGTAGCACCCCAGCAGCAAGAAAACGGCGCACCCGGGGATTTTCGAACCCCGCAGCTGTGACCACGAAGGGGTCCACAATGAAGAAGACCACGAGCGTGCGACCAACGGAGCTACCTGCGGCCATTTCCGACGACAAGACCGACTGGCACAAACTCTTGAAATCACAAACGAGCCATTGCGAGGACAGAGGAGGTCGAGCCGCAGCTCCAAGAGGCAACGATCCGTCGGCAACGAGCAGCGCCTTGGCAAAAGCAACGTCGCAGCCGCTGCTGTCACCGGCAACAGAGGCTCTCTTGTCGCAATTGAAGACTGTGGTCAAGGCGTTCCACCAGTGCGACTAGAACAAAGACTCTGCCTCCAGCCAGCAGCAGCTCATGGTCTACGAACAGCTCGACCGCCATGTCGACAAACTCGCGTCGCAATTGAGCCAACAGGAAAGCGAGCACGTTCAAAGCAGCAGCACCAGCAACCACGTAAACAAGTCGCCGACTATCGATGCGATGAAGAAAAGCATCGCGATGCTGCAGACGCGCTGGAATCTGCTCGAAGTGTGCGGACTCTACGGCGTCGAGAAAGCGAGCGGTGTGGACGGGACACTGGGCAACGCGTTTGCGCAACTGCTGCAGATGCAAAAGGATGTGCTCGTCGCGCTGCAGCGGCAGCAAGCAACGGTTGCCGCGGCACAATCTCAAGCAGCTTCCCGGTCCGAGGACAGCAACAGTGACCACCAACACCAGATGAAAGTGCTGCTCGAAGTCGCCGAAAGCCTCGAAAGCGACCTGGAAGCTGTGCAAACAAGGCTGCAGCAAGAAAAAGCTCAACGCGAGCTCGTCGAGCAAGAGAGCTGGTCGCTGAAGCGGGGGTACGAAGCAGCCCCAGCCACACAACGGAGCAGCACGGGCATGCCTATGCTTCCAGTGGACCAACTCAAGCAGCAGTGCGACGAATACGGAAGCGGTCTACTGCTACCACGGCAATCACAAATACGAGGATTCCATCGACAACCAGCGCAGCAAATGCGTTCCCGACTTTGGACAATTTTGCGACTTCTAGTAGCAGCAAAGTTGCGATTCAGATCGGACCTGCCTCTCCTCCACACGGAGACACTTGTACCCGACACAGTGGCTCGACTGTTGCTGTTGCAACGACAGCAGTTATGGTCCCAACAGCGACTCGTATCCGCAGCCTCACGCTCAAGCAGCTCGTCGATCTCATCCACTGCATCACAGCATCGAAGCAGAAGTACGACACCAAGTGCTTTGATGTCGGCGCACCGCGAGAGATCATGGAGCAGCACATGTACACGTACTTGAATCAGCGCTTTGGGCTCCACGCGCTCACGGTCGAGCGCGATCTGGAAAGGCTGTAAGCAATTCGCAGTACAGGGAAACGACGCCGCGGTGTTTCTCGCGCTGCTGCACAACCAGGTCGACGAAGCGTCCGTGAGCATCAAGAAGAAGCTTCAGCAGGCGCTCGTGGACTTGTTGCGCGCGTATTTCCAGGCGAAGTATCCGATGAAACAGGAAACGGCGATTGCGACACTCGTGCAGACGCGGTTGCAAAACGTGATCTACGAGGAAGAATGGCATGAAATGCTCACGTACCTCTACGATCCGCAGGATGTACGTGTGTGTCTGGCGTTATGTTATTGGGTACGTTGCCTTGACTAACCATTGAGCTGTTGGTTTTCCTCATGCATAGAGCGCAACGCTGCTTCGTCTCGTTCGACGGAGAGCAGAGACCTGGAAAGCCACAAAGAGTCCACCACCACAAGGCAAAGCCGCAACGGCAGCAGTCGTGCCATCGACAAAGGTGTCGAAGACATTAGGCGGTAGCAACCGCCGAAGACCGACTGCTGTGACGGGAGCAGCAAAAGATCAGACGGCGCTGCTCTTCACCGTGTTCGAGCAAGTGCTGTACGACTACCAGTTGCAGGGCCGCCGGAAGCTGCCCGAGGGTTTTCGCGCCATCTTTGAGAGATACGACACCGAGCACGTTGGAGTCATCAACCATGTAAGTTCATACCATGCTGGCGTGTCCTCCGAGATCTAATGACTCATCGCTTGTATGCACGACCACCTGCTTGATTGCTGCCTTGCCAACAAACAGGAGTCGTTTGGTGCGATCGTGCGCGAGATCGCACCGACAAAGGTACCATTTCGTTGTGCTCTTCTCATCTCGGATATTGCTGTTGATAATGTCCACGTGACGTGGACGCTCCCCGTTTATGCACATTTTCTTGAATGTCCTCAACAGAGCGACGCTGCGACAGACAAGTTATTGGCGACCGTGGACCCGTTCCACCACGATGTCGTCACGTTTTCCGACGCCGTGAGCTGCCTGCTCGTTGAGATCCGCGCCATGATGACGGGACAATCGCCTGCGAAAGCAGCAGCACTGCCACGCACCAAGCCACAGACCGGTGCAATTTGAAAAGAAGAATGAAGAAAACAATCGATAGATCTTGAATTGTTGTGTCGCGAATTTGCCCAGTAGAAAGGAAGTTTGCTAGGGTATGCTCCCCTCCACACGCGAGAGAGAAAAGAGGTTTTCTATTAGTAGCCTTGCTCGAATGCGTTCCAGAACTGCTCGCTTTCTTCGCGTTCTCTCTCGATCACTGGTACTGCAGTAGTTTGGGCGGTGGAGCTAGCAGACACATGCCTTTGCACGTCCATTACTTGTAGCATCGCGAGCTTAATCAGCGCGTCTTCCACTGCAACGCACGCGCTACCAATCCACAGATAATGGGAGCAGCTCGCAATCTCGGGCGAAGGAACATACAACAGGAACGCGTCGCCGGACGTCAAATCCTCGGAATCGTACTCGGTCAACTGATCCCACGATCCTTCTTTTGCATCCACGCCAGTTCTTCCGCGCACCCAAAGTGATCACAATCTCGCACGGCATTGTCATTCTCTGATGTCTCGTCGATTTCAACAATGTTGACCTCATGCAGTGCAGCATTTTCCTGATCGTTGGCGTCTCCACGGGAAAGAAATGACAATCGAACACGAATCATGCGCTCCACATGGCGTTTCGCTTCGGCGACACCATTCACGATGTCGCACGCGTATCCTTTCCAGATCGTCACCTCTTGCGGAGAGCTCATAAACACGAAAATGCCTCTGGACCACACGATCGGACGCCACGAGCTCGCGTCGCACGTGATCACGACAGGTGATTGCTGCGTTGCGCTGGCGGTAGCTCTTTCCGGATTAACGGCGTAGCAGCACGTTTTCAAGACCAACGTCTCGGGATCATGCGCAGCGTGCGGCGCAAGACGGTACAACACATTCCGCGATGGCATATCTTGCAAGAATGCAGTGAACGAGGCGAATTCCTGCTCCCAGGCGATGAGTTGATACAGGAACGCGGTGTTGGGGCTCGCGATCGGCCACTTGTCTTTCACAAACGCCAACGCGTCGCGGAAACTGAGAGGGGCATCCTCTTCGTGGTGATTTTGCTGCTGTTGATGCGTGATGTACGCGACGGCAAACGCACAGGAGCGAGAGATGCCCTGATGGCAATGGATGAGCACTTTGCCAGCCACAGATCGCCGTGCATCATTGATAAAATCGATCACTTGGTAGAAAAACCACATGAGATCTTCTCGAGTGTCGTCGCGAAGCGCGAGCTCAAGAATTTGAAGCTTCGAACGGAACGCTGCATCACCTCTTTCCTGAGAGGGAGCAGCAGCAGCCTCGGCACACAATTCCTTATAACAGCTCACGACGCGCGTGATCCCGAGTGCTCGCAATAGACTCATGTCACTCGCGACGGCGACATTGCTCACGTAAAGGAACTCGGGGACAATCTCCGAGCACACATCCGCGAATTCGTCTAGGATCCTGGATTTGCGCACACTTTCGGGGATCAGAAATCTATCGGCTGTTTTGTTTTCTTCTTGTGTGGACGTTGTCATTGTTGGCATAGGAACCTGAAGTTTATCGTGGAGCAGTGTATGCGCTGGGGGTTGGATACGTAAGGAGGCTGAAGAAATTTGGGGATTCGCCTCATCAAAAGCTCTTGGAGCCTCTTTCTCTTGGCTTAGAGGGCGTGACGATTGTTGAGCATCATGGTCGACTGGACTCTTGCTCACGCCGTTCGTCTTGGCCACGACCGAGGCCGATGGTACCTTCTTCTTTGTCGATGGCAGCACATCCACGAACGCATCCTGAGACGACTGTCGATTGCCCATTAGACTCAGCGCGTCGTTCGTTCAGGCGTCAGGAGCGCTTCAAAATGGATCACCAGCACCTGTGAAAACGACGCCAGCACACCCGAAAATAACTGGAGGTCAGAGAGCCAACGCACAACAGCCTCAAGTGCGTCAATTACGATCTATTTTCTATCGAGTATATATAGTATACACGCTCTACCTTTGTCTCGTCGACTCTCCTTCTAAGCTTTGAACAACGTCGGAGCTTGGTCTGATCTCTAACTTTTGCTTCATTTTGGCGCGCCGGACCATCGAAAATTGCGTCGGGCGTTAAATAATTCTCTTTCTCTCATCCCACCTCTCTCCTAAATGATATCCTTGGCCGAGACAAAGGAAATGGCGTCGGAGCTGCGTCGGTCGGGCCAGTGGTAGTGCACATCGGCGACCACGCGCCGTCGGTACCGCACGATAAGCGCGACGCACACGATGCACACGACGGTACCACCGAGTGCCCCGGCGACGTACGCTGCCGCCGACGAATCGTCAGCTGAAGTAGACCGCGTGATGACTTCAGAGACCGCTGGTGTCGGCGCGGACGTCGTCACCGTCGGTACGGAATTGGTATCGCCGACGAGCACGCCGCTCTCCAGCGCTTTCTTGCTGGCGTCGTCGTCGACCCAGTAGCCAGGCAGGCTCCAGTCAGTCTCCGTGTCTGAGACCAATGCCAAAGCCAACAGACATTCTCAGGTTTAGTCCATGCACCTCGATCTAGTGGTTTACGTCATAGAAATATGAACGTACCGGCTGTGGACGGACAGAAGACGACTTGGAACTCGACGCCTGCGCCGCACGAGTGCGTCTTCTCGTCCTGCTGCGGGAACTGGTACGCGTCGTCGCAGCCGTCGGCGAGGCACACGAGTTTGCGGCAGTTGTCGCTCGCGTAGGTCACTTTCGGTGTGATCTGCAGCGGCACATTGAAGCCCACGCCGCCCGTGAGCGTCTTGCAGTCCTCGAGGGTCATGCAGTGCTTCGGCTGAACACATGCACAGTTAATTTTAGTACAAGAGCGTTTTGCATGGACGGCTCTGTCAAATGAAAAAATAACAGGAGGCGGCGCTTACTCCGCTCAAGGGTCCCGTCGGGATGATGCTGATGTCGAACCACGTCTTGTTAAACGCGTCCACCGAGAACTCCGCCACTACGTACGGTCACACGCACACAAACAGAATGAGCGCCACAGATGCATCAGATACATAGAAGGACACGCATGGACGTACGCGTGGCCTGGGTCGTGATGCCGTAGCGGTACGCGCGGATGCTGCCGGCGTGGAGATCGAACGTCACGCTCGCGTTCTCGGCGATGCGCGTGAGGTTCTGTCCGTCGTAGAGCTTCATGGCGTCGACGCAGTGGTTGACCACGTGGACCGCCGTGCCGCCCGCCACTGTCGCCATTAAGGCGGCTGCCATTAGCATGCGCATTAGCATCCTGCGTCGGCGGAATGGCGGCGTCATTACTGGAAGCGCGCGCACGTGGGGAATGAAAAGTAGAACAACAATGCGCAAGAACGCCTCTTCTTCGTTTTCTTCCCGCAGAACTGGGGCAATCGCGCAATGCGGACGACAGACGCCGCGGACGAAGCGAGCGATACACAAAGCAAAGCGAGGTGAGACCTTGCTTCTGGTGTGCTGTTGCACCAGACCCTGCGCCGTTTATGCTTGAGAAAATGGCTCGTCTGCGTTCCGACTGAGTGCAACAGGAAAGCGACCTGTCAGCGCGGAACGCCGGCGCTTTTCGAAAACATGATGCCAAATGGAGCAGAAAAGAGAACACTTGCATCGGTTTATAGAACGAATGAGGAAGGGATTAATGTTTGAGGGTATTGAGTGGAGAAGGAACAGCGGTTATGGAGTCGGATCTTCGAACGAAAATGGTGGAACTGGCTAGAGTGATGGTCGTTTTCGTGGTTTCTTTGCCCCCTCCCGCATTGCAGAGCGATAAGCGAATCGGGTTGCAGAGTTACTCACAGATCCGCACAACGTGCCGAACAGATTGTACTATTTTACACAGGTCAACAGGTGAGATCATGCATGCAGTTTGTCTAAGTACGCCTATAAAATCACACTGCGAATTGATCTATACAGGTATTGCAAATTTTGGCTCGTTTTACTCGAGCAACGGTGATGCACCAGCGTCAAGTGACAGTTAGCAAACACAATCGCACAAATCAATCTCTTTGGTCCTTGAATGCCCGTTATGGAACATTTGTCTACTGTGATTAGTGATAAATTGTTGCACTTTCCAAGAATTCGCAAAGAGGACACTCTGATTAAACAACGAACAAAACACGACAGATCAACCAGGACACACCAATGCCGGAAGACTATCCACAACACATGAGGGAAAGGCTCGCATTCTGCGACTCTATGCGCTGCACCACTCCACTGAATGAGCATGCTACAATGTGCCGACAGTGTGAGGAGCTGCAAATGCGAACCGAATGTGCATTGATGAGATTGTATTAGCTCCTCTGTGTGCCTCGCATCCTCCGGCATGCCTAGTTGAAGTTCGTGATCGTTCCTAAAATGAGCATGCGCCACTCTTGCTCTCTTGAATCGCATTCTCTCTCGGTGCTTTTCCTCGACGTACTTCAGCATTCATCATTAATGCGTTCATGCTTCTCTTACAATAAACACTCGGTATGTACCAACCTTTCCCATGTGTGTGTCTCTCTCTCTCTCTCTCCAATGAGTTCGTCCTCATTTTCATGCACGAAGAGCACAAAGAGCTCCATTGCGATGGGATCAAGTAAAAGGAGAATGGGATGGAGACATGAACATATAAAGACGTGCATAATATTTAACTTCCCAAAAAAAACAATCCGACATGGAAAGAGAGTGTGATTCGATTGGTCGAGAGTTGCTGGCCCGCCCGCGCCACACTTCATTCGTATGGGGGGGGGGACGAGTCTAAATGCACTGGATGTTGTCGATCGGCGTGAGCATGGCCTCGGCGTCGCCTGGCAGCACCGACAGCACCGAGTCCTTGCACTCCACGGTCTCCTGCTCCAACGCCTTCTTCTTCTTGGCTGTGACGAACACGGCGACACCGGCAACGCACGCGACGCCGGCCAAGACTGTCAGCAGCGTGCCGCTGACTTTGCTGGAGCTGGTCTCCGCGGTCTGCGCCGACACGTTGGTGCCGCCACTGGCGCTGTCTCCGGCTTGGCGCACGCTGTTCAAGGTCGACGAGCCGAACTCCGCCGCTGGTGCAGGCGTGAGCGCACCGGCTTCGAGACTCTGGTCGTTGTCGCTGCCAGCGCTCGCTTCGGAGCCAACAGTGTCGAAACCAGCATAGCTCGAGTCAGCTGAGACAGTGGAACCAGAGCCGACAGAGCTGCCGACGGAGCCCGAGCCAACGGAGCCCGAGCCAACGGAACCAGAACCAACGTCAGCCGAGCGGAAGGCGTCGTCGTCAGTCGAGCTGGAGCTGGAGCCTTGCACCTCCGCGTCACCCGATCCCGAGGAAAGAGCGTCCATGGATCGGTCGATACCGAGCATGGCGAGGACATCGTCGCTCGCCGTTGGTTCTGGGGTTGGTTCAGGCGTTGGCGCTTCGGTGGTTGGTTCTGGGGTTGGCGCCTCAGTCGTTGGCTCCGGAGTCGGCGCCTGGGTCGTCGGTTCTGGGGTTGGTGCCTGAGTAGTAGGTTCTGGGGTTGGTGCCTGAGTAGTAGGTTCAGGGGTTGGCGCCTGAGTCTTTGGCTCTGGCGTTGGTGCTTGGGTCGTTGGCACCGGGGTCGGAGCCTGCGTGGTTGGCTGCGGCGTAGGCGCCTGAGTCGTTGGCGTTGGGGTGGACGACTGCGAGCCGCCTGAGCCACCAGGGCAGAACGTCACCGTCACGGGGTTGCTCATGGGGCACGCGTGGGTCTTGGTGTCGTCCTTCGGGTACTGGTACGCGTCCACGCAGCCGTCGCTCATGCACGTCACGGTCTGGCACCCGCTCGGCGCGATCTGCATCGGCATGTTGTAGCCAACGCCACCGGTCAGATCCTTGCACGCCTGCAGGCTCGGGCAGTACTCGGGACCGGACTTTGGGCCGGTCGGGATGATACTGATGTCGTACCAGAGGAAGCCGCCTTCCACAGCAAACTCAGCCACTGCAGATGCACACGACGCATTAGTTTATACGGTGAGACCGCATGGCACACACACACAATCAAACAAGTCAACAAATGAATAATAAATGCAGACGTACGTGTTGCCTGCGGGTTGACGCCAGCGCGGAACATGCCGTGGAAGCCGATGGGCAGGTCGCGCGTGGCGGTCGCGCCGGGGCTCATCGTCTGCACCACCGCGTTGTCCCAGAGCTGGATGCTCTCGCTGCACGAGTTCTTGATGGTCACCGTCGTCGCGTGAGCGCCATAAGCATAGGCATTGAGCGCGAAGAGCGCCACGAGCGCCTTGTGCGCTTGCGAGACGCCGAGCATCGTGCTGCAGTAATAGAGAGAACGAGGGCGAAACTCCTCGTCGATTGCAAATGGCAGAGTGATCGCGAGCGTCGGATGGGGCGAATGGAGGGAGGAGGAGCGGCGGGAGCGCATACACGCACTGCCGCGATGCGACGAGATGATCTGGACGCTCGCGTGCACAGACAGAGCTGCGCGCTCTCTGCTGTTCAGCACCAGGCGAAAAAGCAGTGGAGATACGCAGCAGGTATATTTCGCGATACACAGCAGATATCAATTTCCACAGTATCAAACTTGATGAAAATAGGTGTATTTACAGCGAAGCAAAAAAATCGAGTGTGTCGATGTCGAGTGCTTGGTGATTATAAAGGCAGATTGCTGAGAGGTGCTGTAGGACAGTGTCCCTGTCAAATTGTATCCGGGGGATTGGCCAAAAGAGAAGGGCCAAACTGGCTGCCAACAAGAAACTTGATGCTGCTTGGTGAAAAACCTCTTTATAGCGTGTATGGTGCTTAAAAGTCATTTCGATGTTCCGTCCATATCATTAATTTAGTTTGACTTTCTCCGAGTGTCCCTTCTGAATCAAACCTGCATGAAACAGATAATACGACCTTTTCAAAGTGATCCTCCATCACATCATCTGGGCTTTGCAAACTAGGGCTTGGTGTACCGCATGGGGCAATAAAACGGGGCAAACCAATCTGTCTGGCTTTTCTGAAGCGGGTCTTTGCGTCTTGCTGCATGGGTTAAAATGGGACAAACCATGTCAACCTGACTTTCTCAACCTCTCTCATTCTGGTCCACCTACCTAGCGGACCAGGTACAAAGCAACAAAGCACCACTGCCCACAATATGCAGATGCGAGAGCACATGCGTGTCTTTCGCCATTGGCAGCTCCACCAGATGGACTGGGTTTCTCCCATTTTCTCAGCATAAGACACGAGGCCGTCAGCCACCAAAGTCTCTGATGCTGCAAAGTTCGTTGAATGGCAGGCACAGCAGATGGCGCTTACGACTGTATCCAGACGCCATGGTGGTTGGCTCCTGTCATTCTTTTTATTTGACTCGCGCGGGTGTATCAAATGGTTGACTTTTTTCTTCTTGGTGGTGGTTGTTGACGCTGGGATCGAATGGATCTTTTGGCATCATGCTAACAACCTAACGCAGTGGATGAGCGGATCCCATCAGTTTCAACGTCTGTGCACCTCTTCTGGTCCACCCACGCAGTTGTGTTCCACAGAGAGATCCAAGAGATCTTTCGTATGCGATTAGGATCTTTCATGACCACTGTGTCGTACTGTACGCAAGTCAGATGGTGCGCAATGGTCACATGAGGTCACATCTTTCGCTGCGCGCGACTCG